>JAUNZO010005215.1:0-20816 GCA_031894775.1 Chloris gayana | reverse complement strand
GAGAGGCCGGTGAAGCAAGAAGCTTCTAAGGCTCAGATTGAGAGACCGTAGCTAGAAACCCATGTGCTAGTCTCGGATCAACCACGAGTGCCAACACAACTATATAAAGAGGTTACTCACTGAAGACACACCACAAGCCATTGAGTAACCAAGAAACCTCTCATTGCAGTTCAAGTTGGCGTCTTCACGCCATGAGACGGCTTGTGTTAATCCTGCCACTGCTCATCCTTCGCCTCACTCTCTGCATATACCAAGCTGATGGCAAGCAGAACTTCAACAATGGTGTTGGGCCAGTAAAGAACCCACACTGCCCAAAACCAGGGCGCGGCCCTGATCCCCATGGTAATGGACATGGGCCACCGAAGAATACCCAGTGTGGTCAGCTATCACCACCTCCTTCCCCAGCGATGGCTCCACCAACACCATCAAGCCCTCCAGCCACAACACCAATTTACGGGCAACCACCACCACCATCACCAATGTATACTCCCCCGACTACAACTCCAATGTATAGCCAGCCACCTCCATCACCATTAAGTCCCCCAATCATGCCTCCAACCTATCAAGGAAATTCTCCACCACCTCCATCAAGTTCTAGTCCCTCAGCTGTTCCTCCATCCTATATGTCTAATAGTCCACCACCCGTAGAACCTTCTAGTCCTCTTCATACACCTCCAACCTATCAAGATGCCAGCCCTCCACCTCCGCCACCACATGCCCCTTCTACACCACCCCCAGCATATCAAGAACAGAGCCCACCATCTCCATCATCAAGTGCCCCAGTCACTCCACCAACGTATCAAGACAACAGTTCACCACCTTCTAGTCCACCTGCAACACCACCTCCAAATGATCAACCGAACAATCCCCCACATTCTCCTCCACCACCTTACCAAGACAATACTCCACCGCCTCCAAACCACCAAAATAGTAGTTCGCCGCCACCATATCCCATGCCTCCAACAAATCAAGTTGACAATCCTCCACCCTCACCTTCACTACCATCTAGTCCTTTAGCCACACCGCCCCCAATGAACCAAGAAAATTCCCCACCAACTCCATCAACTTTTAGTCCCCCTATCATTCCTCCAACGAATGAAGGTAATAATTCTCCACCTTCTACTCCACCCTACACACCACCCAACTATCAAGATAACAACACACCGCTGCCAATAGTTTCTAGTCCAGTAGGCACACCTCCAACAGATCAATCTAATAGTCCACCATCAACACCACTTTATTACCCACCTACCACACCTCCAACCTATCAAACACCACCAGCACCAGCTTCTATAGCCCCACCACCACCACCATCAGTCAATTATCAGCCACCTCCAGAAGGTTTTAGTCCTCCTGCTACTCCTCCAATAGATCAGTCTAACAATTCACCGCCTTCATATTCTACTAATCCTCCTGCGGCACCTCCAACACAACAAGTGTACAGTCCTCCTCCACCAGCGACTCCAACCTATCAAGAACCACCTTCTGATGCTTTTAGTCCTCCATCGCATCAATCAAACAACCCACCACCTCAATCACCTTCTAGTTCTCCAGTCACACCTCCAATGTATCAAGATAACAACCCGCCACCAGCAACAACTTCTAGTCCATCAATTACACCTCCAAGCTATCAACAAAACAACCCACCACCTAGTAGTCCCCTTGCCACACCTCCAAATTACGAAACACCTCCTCCACCATCACCTTCTACTCCACCAATTGTTTCTCCGCCATACCAAACTAATAGTCCTCCTGTCACTCCTCCAATATATCAATCTAATAGCCCACCACCCCCAATAGCTTATAGTTCACCAACAACACCACCAAGCAGCCCACCACTTTTTCCACCTTCTAGTCCCCTTGCCACACCGCCAGCCTATCAAGCACCTCCTTCGCCACCATCACCTCCTAGCACCCTTGTCACACCGCCATACTATCAAGCACCTCCTCCGCCATCAACTTCTAGTCCCCTTATAACACCGCCATCCTATGAACCACCTCCTACACCATCACCTTCTAGTCCCATTGCCACACCTCCAGCGTATCAACTATCTCCTCCACCATCACCATCTAGTCCCCTTGCCACACCTTCAGCCTATCAAGCCCCTCCTCCACCATCACCTCCTAGTTCCCTTCCCACACCCCCAGCCTATGAAACACCTCCTCCACCATCACCTTCTACTCCTTCAACTATTCCTCCACCATATCAAACAAATGGCCCACCGCCGTCTAGCCCCCCTACTACGGCTCCACCACCACCATTTAGCCCCCTTCCCACACCTCCCAATTCACAGGGGACTAACCAGACACCACCGCCTCCGCCGCCACCATCACCACCACCATCATCTAGTTCACCTTCACTTCCATCCTACAATGCCCCGCCACAATCTGATCCCCCAAATGGTTCTGACGGATGGCAACAAACCAATAATCCGCGTGATATAAAGTACTTGCAAATTGGAAGATTTATAGTTCTAATGCACAAGCTAGCGTATGATAAGAAGGAGTTTGTTCTCGTTGAAGTTATTTCTGTGAGAGAGCAGCCTGCAGGTGATGGTAAAAACTATTTGGTGGTATTCAAAGCTGCTGATGAAAATAAAAATGTAAAAACATACGAAGCAGTTGCGTGGGGTATCTACGCATCAACGGCCAAACCATGGAAAGTGTTATCGTTCAAAGAACTAGGAAATTGAGGTCTTGATGGACATAGGAATCTACATAGTAGCCCTACCTACAAGCTTATGCACATGGGTCGATGTTATAAGCTTTGTGTTCTCATTGTGTAATGTTTTTGGATATATTTATATACTTTAGTTTATAGCACTTTGTTTTAGCAACAATTAGTTTTTTACTGCCATACGATCTAGTTAGCTAGTTTTCAAAGAGAATTAATTGCTTTATCTTACTCGAGTGGCTTCAAAGTTGCATTTTAGCAACAATATTCATTATGTAACAGCTGCAGCAGCGTGCGCTGCATATTGTGAGCCAGAGGTTGACCATTGATATGTCATTGTGCCTTACTGCTATTCATGTGGATGGAAGCTCCAGTACAAGTACATGCACTTTATGTAGTGCAGCTTTTTGTTTCTTGTGTGATTCCTAGAGGTCAGACGACCTATTTCTTGTTATAACACTCGTGTTTGAATTCATTCAACATGAGATTACAAACACTGAAGTTAGAAAACTCCAAATACAAAGCACCCCTACGTGGGTTGTAAGTATATATTTTTGTTTTGAACTGCTTGAACCTGTAAGGACACATAAAAGATGCGAGCTTATTCAATGCTTCCCACACAGTAGTCAGTGCCGACATTTTTGCAAAAGGAAAACAAAGCAAAACCCAAAAGAAAAGTAAGGAATAAGGAAAATTTAAAATGCTTGGTCGACTGGCTTTATTGGGAACGATATTTACTAGTTTTAGCCTATAGTGGCAATACAATCAACCTCGAGCTAGTAAGAGTCTCCATTACGATGTTTATTTACATCTTTTGAAAGGAGCCCTCTCAAGACCCAAAAAAACTCTGGATAATGAAAATAATTTAAGAATAATAGTGAAAAAATTAATGATGATAAGATAAGAACATTTGGATTAGACCAGTCTCGGTGGAGAGTGTCATCGTACAGTTACCAAAGAAATTTTTAAGAACCGTGCCGGTGGAGGGTCATGATTATGACACTCATCTCTCGTCCCATGATACTCCCTCTCTTCTCTCTCATACCATGTCAGCAAATTAAATGCTCATGACATTATCACGACACTTCCATTGAGACCGGCCTTATCTCTCATCCCATGACACTCCCTCTCTTCTCTCTCATGTCATATCAGCAAATTTAATGCTCATGACACTACCATGACACTCCCATTGAGACTGGTCTTATTCATAATACTAAAGTTTAAATGTTGATACTAGTTGCATAAATATGTGGGCAACTACACTAGTAAGGATGATGTGCCCAACTTGCAAGGACACCGACACCAATCCCGTGCGTAATTTTAGCAGAAAGTAAAATAAATGATGTTGCATGCAGGTGAAATTAATTAGTAATATAAAATATCACCAAATTTTATGGAGGCATCCCAAATGCTGGCTAGACATACTATAATCTAATACCCTCCCCGTACTTAAATTGTTGACACTCGTTGACTTTTTCATTACGTTTGACCATTCATCTTATTCAAAAAAGTTTTACAATTATCAAATAATTTATTATGATTTATTTTATCTCCAAATAAAGTTGAAACATGACTTATAATTTTACATATTTGAAAAAAAATATTTTAAATAAGATTAATGGTCAAATGTAATGAAAAAAGTCATCGGTGTCAACAATTTAATAACGAAAGAGGTAGAAAATATTGGTAGAAACCTACGCTTCACATGACACTGAACTATTCATGCATATGGGTATTACATTCGAGTATATCCACTGAAAATATTGCATACGTATGTACAGAAACCACACGCAACTATACAGTCAGGACAGTACACTACAAAAACAGTAGTGTGTTGTGTGTCCAAGGCACACGGCACAAGTGTCCGTGCCGTGTGCTTATTCTGTGTCGTGTGTATTGTTTCTAGCACACGACACAGTTGTCTCTATGTCGTGTGCTCGATAGAATACACACGGGACAGAGTATGGCACACGGCATATGACGCGTTTCCCGTAGTGGTAGTGAAATAGGTATATATGATGACAGAGGTAAACAACTACCATATCATCCATTGCGTCAAGTCAAACCATGATAGAAAAAAGAATTCGAGGTTGCAAATTGGAAAGAAGATGGATTCCACGTGTGCACTGGCTTTGGTGTGCTTGTTGACCGATTGCTAGCTAGACTGTGGCACCCCTTTTAGTTTACTTTGCTTCACCCCATCTCTATGACGAATTGATGATCTTAAGGTTTTACCGAGTAAAAGTCAAACAGCTCCCAGGTTTTTCATTCGAAGATCCTCCCACAGCTATAATTAGTAGTATTATCCTATATATTGATGAATGGATCGATATATAAACTACACTAGTGGATGTAATTATACGTTCATGTGTATCCTCGCCGTATATATATCTGGTCCAATGTAATGTTTACTATCGTACAGTCGACTCCTCCACATCTAGTGCAGAAATTTTTTGTAGCTCCAAGCGAGCAGATCGTCCACATACCTGCACGCGTGCGCGGAGAACCGTGCATGCACGCCGTACGTGAAATGCCAGCGCCACTTGACAAGAAAGACAAAAACTAACTGGTCAACCTCTCAGACTTTCGTGGTGAACTTTGGGACAATCACCTGGCAGCTGGTCAGCTAGCACTACCTGGTAAACTTTCCTTTCTTTTAACTTTTATATTTTTTCGTCAAAATGAGGGAGGATATGCATGCATGAGTGATCTCAAGCAACAGCGAGACCGGTTTGCGAAGAGCCCTTATATACGTATAAGGTAAAAACAAATGCACCAAAAATAGGGGAGGCCTACACAAAGGACGTACTGATATTGTAAGTTGGCATTTCGAAATTAAATTCCAGATTCCGGTCTTCCTTTTGGAGAATTAGCTTACTACTTCACCATACAAATTTGACCACGCACATCGCACAAGTAAATTAAAGGTGAACCGGTGGTAGCAAGTGATGAATATTTTTCACAGCGCGTGGTGTGTGAGTTGCGAGGCCCCAAAAATGATCGATCCTCTCAATGTACACAGCTGGCTTGAGATTATTCATCTTTGTCAACCTTGACATATCAAAGTGCGTAAGAAGCTTCCACACAGAGATGGATGGAAAGAACCCTAGAAATTACCTCGTATAGTATACCTAAATAACTACTAGACCATATGTTACAACTCTTATTATATGTCATATACCATTCTATAAATAGAGTAGTCCGTGCATTCTCATCGCCACACTACACTCAAGTAACTTCACTGGTATCCACCTTTCTATCGCGCTATATCTTTGCTTTAGTACGTCGTAGCTTCTAGCTTTATCTCTCGTATCCACTTTTTGTTGGTTTCTGTTGACATCGACGAGATGAGGTCTCTAGGAGCAGTCCTTGTTCCCTTGGCGGTCGTGCTAGCCCTGGCCACTGTCGGTACGCCGGGAGCCTCCGCGGCGGTGACCGGGGTGCCCCCGACCTCGGCGCCATGGGAGCCCATCGGTGACATCCGGAACAACTTCTACCGGCAGATCGGCAACTTCGCTCTGCTGATGCGGCGGATCGTGTTCGGGGAGGACCTCTCTCTGGTGGAGGTGGTGTCCGGGAGCACGCAGGCTGCGGGTGCCGGCTTCAACTACCGCCTACTGTTGCGGGTGGCGGACGGCAAGGGCAACATCGGCAGGTACCAGATGGAGGCGTGGGGAGTACCCAAGTCCAGGGACTGGACATGGAAGGTGACCTCATTCAATCGCGTTGCTGGGAACTGATGATGGTCCATAAACCGGGCGTCGGTTTCTTCGGCTACCTCATCATACGAGCATAGTTGTCGGCATGCGTGATTGATCTGGATATTTATTATAGTTAGCTAGTGTCTTTTTTTTTGTAGTACTAGTGATGAGTGTTTGATTCGATGTAACCTTCCGTATGTGTGGTTTCAAGATTTATTATATACTACTATGTTCCTAAATTATTGTCAGTGTTAACTTTTTTTGTTATGTTCGACCATTCGTTATATTTAAAATATTTATTCAAATTTAAAAAGTTATAGGCTGTATTTCAAGTTTCATTAGTGATATAAAACAAATGATCAAACATAATAAAAAAATCAACAATGACAACAAATTATGAACGGAGGAAGTATTGCAATATAGCGAAAATCATGTTATCTTTTCCTTCGTGTCTTCACCTAATTAAGATAACACAACGGAAACCTTAAACGTGTGCAGCATTTATATAACGAGAAAAAGCATAGTCATATTCGACCTATATTACCCTATATGTATTTCAACATCTATAATGTCCACTGGACTAGATAACAAGGTTCCATATAAGATTCTCAACACGAAAGGATGCCAGTAGTGATGCAGCTTTTTCTTGACGAATTAAACAGATTGCGCCTCGTGGCTACGGCATGTGTACATCACCACCATTTTTGAGCCAAGCCTGAACTATCCTGCATGCATTAACTTAAGGACCAGACTCGGTTATGTTGCATGTTAACAGATGCTTTATATCAGGGTCTCCACAATGGTCCAGACACCTTAATATTTGTCGGGACAACTCAGCCTGAAATCCCATGTGGAGGAAAGAGATATAGGAGAGAGAAGGAAGTTAACAGCAAATGTGAGAATTATATATAGCCAAGCAAGTGGAGCTCATAGCTGTCCTGATTCCTCTTCCCCTTTCTCTTCTACTGCACCGGGGTCCATATGAGTCTCCAGGGAACTGTGTAGAAAAATAAGCTACTCCCTCTATTCGAAATTATAAGACACTTCTGACTTTCAGATGTTACGTTTGACCTTTCATCTTATTCAAAAATGTATGCAAATATCATTAATTTTGTTATAGTTTGTTTTATCATTAGATATACTTTAAATATGACATATTTGTTTTTATATTTACATAAAATTTTTGAATAAGACGGATGGTGAAACGTGAAGTCTAAAAGTCAAAAATGTCTTATAATTCCCAACGGTGGGAGTATGAAAGACTATAAAAGCTAGAATAAAAAAAGTGATCCGGTGGGGGAAGACCGCCCCATAATTTTTCATTCAAAGGAAGCAACTGGTTCGTGAGCCACGGAAAACCCCCAAACGTGGACTAGCCATCGACCGGATTTTTTGTGGGAATTTTTTTGTGAGAAATGGAGATTGAAACCCCAACCAACAGGTTACCAACGCGCAACTCTACCGGAATAACAAGCAAAAGAAAGATAGTAGGATCTTTGTCTCCACAAAAAACACTATTGTTTATAAATGCATACATTGATGTAGTAATTCATTCAAAAGGTTTACAACACACAACGGTACATGGGTATGTTTATTCTTTCAAGACTTGTTACAAGCAAACAACAAAGATACAAAGACCCGAAACATGACAGACAAACTTAGCATAGGCATAATTTCAAACAAAATACACCCAAATAAAACATAAAACACTCATCACACTTAGATAGTTAGATATAACAACACATATGTAGGATCACAAATATACAAGCCAACATTATTTCTCTAGGTCTCCATGACGTCATGCATGCAAGTTTAATAGCCCCTGAATATATCCTTCCGGTCCAACCTTTCCAGTATCTCCCTGATTCCTATCTTCAGGTCCCTCATATCTTCCTTCAAATCTCGAATTTCTCTCCTGAGTTCATATATTTTAAAGTCTACATTTCTCCTAAGATCATTGAGGATTTCGACCTGATTTTCAGTCTCATAACCTTCAAGAAGCTTCCGCAATTCATACGGCAACCTCTGTAATAAGTTCTTTATTTTTTCCATATCCTTTTCCATGTTTATCTGGTCTATGACCTGGCCTGTCTCTGCATCTATGTTATTTCCCAGCTTATTAAGCAGATACAGGTTTGTCCAGTTTAATTGCTTATGCTCACCAAAACCACCTTCTCCCGCTATTATGAATGGCACAAACTTTCCATATGGGCCCCCCAAGTTAAGGTAACTGTTGGATGGTAGCTCCCTAGTCTCGAAATTGTACACCATAGCTCCAATCTTAGGTAGTCTAGTATCCATTTCACTTACCGAATTGCAGGCTTCTGGGAATCCGTGTGAGCTGAACTCTGGTGAGAACTCGACCTACAGAGGCCTCCAACTTCCTCCCTTCACAAGCTTCACCCCGCAGTAGTGAAGATATGTGGTTTGTATAAATGGAGATAGGAGTGTGTCTTGAGCTTTCGGAAGTTTATTTGGATGCGCTTCGAATTCATGATGTAGTACACTGACGACCCTATTTATAGAGTTGGAGCCGTTGTCCTCATGATTCGCCTTGAGTGGTTGTGCTTCAATCTTGTTACTCCTGTTGGTTCGTTTGAATGCTGTGGACTTCTCTCCATCAGGCCTTGTCTGTCTCAACGTGATTCACGTATGGTTTTGTCTTTTCTTTTTGTTGATGTTGTTGTAATTATTGCTGGGTGATTGTGCTTCAGTCTTGTTACTCCTGTTGGTTCGTTTGAATGCTCTGGACTTCTTTCCATCAGGCTTTGCCGGTCTCAACGTGTTTCACGTATGGTTTTGTCTTTTCTTTTCTGTTCCTGTTGTTGTAATTATTGTTGGGTGGTTGTGCTTCAGTCTTGTTACTCCTGTCTTTTCTAATACTAGATTATTATTGTTGGCATGCATGCTCGCCCGAAGGTGCAGCAAGATCCCTAGATCGTTATATCGCTTTCCAGATTGGACATGTCGTAATTATTTTAGGGAACTAGTAAGATTTATGTGTTGCTTTAGCAGCACTTCAAATCTTCAAAGCTAAATTTCATTTGTTAATAACAAAAGAAATGTGCTTGTTTTGAAGAAAGGGAGTAGGTTGGCACTTGGCAGTAAGTTTTACCAGCTTCCTCCGAACATCAGATTGGACATCGACGACATGAGGTCTCTAGGAGCAATCCTTGTTCCCTTCGCAGTCGTGCTAGCCCTAGCCACCGTCGGTATGCTGGGAGTCTCCGCGGCAGTGGCCGGGGTGCCCCCAACCTCGGCGCCATGGGAGCCCATCGGTGACATCCGGAACAATTTCTACCGGCAGATCGGCAACTTCGCTTTGCTGATGCTGCGGGCGCCGTCTTCAACTACCGCCTACTGCTGCGAGTGGCGGACGGAGAGGGCAACATCGGCAGGTACCAGGCGCAGGCGTGGGGAGTGCCCAAGTCGAGGAACTGGACATGGAAGGGGTGTCCTCGTTCAATCGCGCTGTCGGGAACTGATGTTGGCCGTCCATAGGTGTCGCTTTTCTTCTGCTTACATCGCCATGCGTGGCTAGTTGCCGGCATGCGTGGTATCTAGCTAGGATTGATCTCGATATTACAACACTGGTCGTGGGGCCAGCCACCCCATTTGTGGATCGCTACCCACGTCTCTCCCAAAATGGGTTTCATGTTTGTGTCCTCCGTTAAAGGTAGTTTTTAGCGTTTTCAGATCCATTTTGGGTATGAGTCACCATATAGGTGACCCGCTAGGATAGCCAAAGAGGAGTATAGATATCATATTAAGTTGTTGGGCTGTCACGATACAGTATAAATGCGTCTAATACGCTGATCTCTCCAATGACTCCTGAAGATAAATCTCTACATAGGAGGTCCTCGTTGTCACGTTTCTCGGAGAAGTGCAAGCAAACAGTCCTCATCCTAATATGGAAGAAGTCCAAAAATCGTCTCATTGAAGTTCATTTTTTTGTCCCTCAACTACAAAATCGAGAATTATAAAAGAATTTGATAATATGAAATTATGTAAAAAAACTAGATCAAAAACCATGATTTATAGCGAAATCAAATGATGAAAATAATCAATTTTGAGTTCGGGGAAATTGAACAATGGTAAAGGTGAAGAAAAAATAAACATTTTTTTAAAAAAAAACTTACCTTAATGCCTCCCGTCCTCCACCGACGGTCACCGATGCCCAGTCCTCCCCTCTAGTTCTCTACCTCTCCCTCTCTCAACCCGCCTCCGCCGCCGCTCAAAAGATCGGGATCACGCCCGGGTAGCTCGGGTTCCCGGTGCAGCCGCATCGCCCGACGCTTCCCGACTGGGAACCCGGTCCATAGAGGCGGGAATTCTGACATCCCAGCCGGGATTCCGACGTTCGTCGGTGCCCCGTGCAAGTGATGTGTAATTTTCTTTTTGTTATTTGTAGTTGAATGTATAAGTTGGATAAGACATTGAATTTTTGTTTTAGTCTACATATTACCTTATTAGTAAATAGAAATAGATAAGTTAGAATTCAGATTAGAAGTTGTTATGGATTATTGAATTAGGATAGTAACTTATGCACGATTTGTGTTTGTGAGGTCAAATAAGAATATGTGCCAACAACCGTGGTATTGACTTCATGTTCGTTTGTCATATTTTATATTTTTCATGGACTTATTAGTTATGGACTTGGACTTGTATTAGAACTATGTGTGATGGATGAATATTTCATTTCTTTATTATGAATTTGTTATTTTTTATTATATATGTCATGAATATTGTTAGAAATATTATGAAAAAATCATACCAGCATTATATATTTTCTCGAGATTTTTTTCTGTTTTTTCCTCTTGCCTATTTTCCAAGTGAGATTATCGGGATCCCGGTAATCCCGGTTGGAATGCCAGTGTATCCTGGCAGGCTGCCCAAAACGGATTTGACCGGGATCCACCGGGATTACCGGTTTCCGTGGATTCGGATGTCCCGGTCTCGACCGGGATTATCGGGACAAAAAGATTGTGAACCCTGCTCCCAGCTCCCACATGCATGCCTCTGTTGGAGACTGGTTCCGACGACACCGTATTTTCAACTCTCCACTAGTCTCCCTCTCTACATGCATGCCGCCACCCTCGCCCACCCACCTCTGCCTGCACGTGTCCGCTCTACATGTATTGCAAAGTTGAGGGACTTGTAATTGAGTGGCGAAAACCAAACTTTGGTGAAAGGTGACGGACAAATTTTGGACTTCTTCCTCCTAAAATTAGCCTGGCGATGACCATCGGCCTGCTTATCGCACTGCGTCCCGTGCATGTCCTTGCGGACAATGGCATTGAGTGCCGGAGCTCGCTTGGAAACAAGTTCTCACCTCCAGCCTACAAGTTTCAACTCTGTCTTTTTCTCTACTACTAGATTCTGAAGTTGATGTTGTCATTGACTTTTTATGTTATGTTTGACCATTTGTTTTATTCAAAAAATAGTCAAAATATGTAAAATATAAGCTATGTTATAAATTTCTTATGTGATAAAAGAAATCATTACAAAATATATGATAATTTTTCAAAAAAAAAACAAAAGAAATGATCAAACGTAACTAAAAAAAGTCAACACTGTTAATTTCAGAAACAGACACATCAACCTATGGAGTCCGTTGTGAATGGACTTGGCAGCTCTGAGATTCTCATAGACTTAGCTTCGTCTTTGCAGTGGTCCGATTAAATAAAAAGACAAGACAAAACCCGACTAACTGAAGTCTTTGCTTCGTCTTTTTATTAAACACAAAGTTAAGAAACCTCTGGGTCCAGTTGTGGGGCAAGCATCCGGGAAGTGAAGATGCTAAACAATGCTCAGTCCTTCATGATTGAGGCGATTTCTAGCGATAATGCCTTGTGAGTTACGTGCTAGGTGGTTGGATTCGTTGGCAACTCGTCGGAAAAAAAGGAAAAAAAGGACTTCCGTTTACTTGGAGCCAGCAGTAACAAGTGGTACCAACGGTTGACTTTGTTATTAGGATTCTTTAGCTCCCCGGAGCTTGCTCTATATATCAGCCAATCAGAGGATCCTCATGGGGGATCATCCACATTTCGGGCGCGGTGACCACAAAAAGAAGGCCGTCTGTATCTCCAGAGGCAGCAGCCAACAGGCTGCATCTCTAGTGATTCAAAACCTGCTTAATTACTGGAGGGCGTACGACAAGGAATAAGGAGGCGACCGGGAAAGGCGACTTCGGGATGGACCGCGACGGTGTCTTTCCAAAGTGAGTTCACATCTCTCTATGCTTATACTTCCTCCGTCCCGATGATAGTGTCGTTCTAGCTTTGAGCGTGAAAACCAAAGGGATGTGGCATTTTACGCTGTTACCCCTACTCTGCTGCTTCCTCTCTTGCGCTGGAACCTAGGAACCTGAGCCACACTCCCGTCCTTATCCTACTGCTACGCCCACCCAACACCACCCAATCTCTAATTTAACCCAAAGCTGATGTGATGCTAGAGCTGTTGCTCCTTGCCGTGTTCGCCAGCGTCGGGGAAGAGATGGACCCGCGCCTCCTCGAGCAGCTCGCCACCAGCCGCATGCCATCGAATGGCTCGCCACCCACCGCGCCTCCCCGAGCAGCTCGCCACCAGCCGCACGCCATCGAATGGCCCGCCACCCACCGCTCCTCGCCGAGCAGTTCGCCGCCGCTCGGACGCCGTCGAGCGGCCCGTTGCCCACCGTGCCTCGCCAAGAAGCCTGTTGCTCAAACACTGTCGAGCTGCCCGTTGCGGACTGTGCCTGGCCGAGCATCTTGTCGCCCTTCAAGCTCCTCTTCAATCAAGCAATCTGCGCCTCGCCGTGGATCCCGCCGCCATCATCGCGTTCGTGCATCCGGCTGTCGTCACGCATGTGGATGCCGTTGTCGTTTGCACTCGTGGATCTTGTTGTTGTCTCGGCCGCGGATTCCGCCACCACCATCGGGCGTGTGGATCCCGCAGCCGCTACACGCATGGATCTCGCTGTCGTCTCGGTCGTGGATTCCGCCGTCGCTGCTTTGTGGATCTCGCGCGAGCATGGCGGAGATGGATGAACGGTCGGGCGCTGCTGCAGTGGCTTTTGTCGTCCTCATCATCGGAGAAAGCCATGCGCGCGGTGGAAAGGATGAGATTGGAGAGGATGGCACGCAATTTCCCTTTTCTGTTCCCTGGTCAGAAACCATGTGCGACTGCGTCCTACTCGTGCACAGCCTAGAGTCTAAAACGACACATTCATTGGGACTTTTTCCCTCACCTAAAACGACACATTCATTGGGACAGATGGAGTATGTGCTAATCAAGAGGTCGAACTAGCAATTCTTCATCCGCCCCACCTTCCAGTTGCCGATACTATAGCTCTCCCTTCGTGTCAGCTTGCACCTTGGCAAGTAGTGGGCACCAACCACGACGGATATCATCATCTTTGTAAAAGTAGTTAATAAAATTAAAAAAAACTTTACGTCATCTTACTAAGATCATCATTCTCAATGCGTCTTTTATTTAGCATTAATTAATTGTCACATCAGAAAAATAAATGGAAGACAAAGCATTTCATCCTAATGGAAGGACATGGGCTCTTTTTCCAACTTAATGAAAGACAAATGAAAGTGCATTGAGAGCCTTTTCTTTCATCCTCAACACCTCAACCGCAACAAGATCGTGTCACCTAGTATAATTTAATGTTTTGTCATGCCTATGTAAGTGTGAAAAGAAAGTGTGCACTGAGAGATGTAGTTTCATTTCATAGAACAATACTAGAAAGCTGACGTGTCACACTAAGCTGCAAGTTGACATGTCACACTTGTCCACCGAGTAAAACTGTGAAATGAAAGGATGCACTGAGAATAGTCTAATGTCTTTCTATAGATTATTAACAAGCATTTGGCTAATGCTCCTTCCATTTTTAAATTATTGTTGTTGTTGACTTTTTTATTATATTTGATCATACATCTTATTAAAAGTTAATAATTGTTAAATATGTTATTATGATTTATTATAGCGTCAATGAAAGTTGAAATATGACTTATAATTTTAAATGTTTTAAATAAGACGAAAGATCTAACATAACGAAAAAGTCAATAACGGTAAAAATTTAAAATCAGAGGGAGTAGTTTACTTCCCGTACAATTTTTTACTCATTCCATTTTGTATCACTCTGCCTTGTTGTCTTCGCGCATACATATCATGTTTTCCAGTCAACAGTGGCTAATTAATCATAATATTTGTCTTGTGTTTTGATTCGAGCGCTTACGAATTCATTGAATTGGTAAACTCCTCAGCTTGGCGGCTGCAAGAGACCTCTGGAATATGTGGGAGATCCACACCATGATGCTTACGAGCCTTTTTCTGCAAGTCTTCCTCTTCCTGTTTGCGGGAATGCGGACGCGTAGCTCATCTCGCATCCTTCGCATCGTCCTGTGGCTAGCCTACCTTTCAGCTGACTCTGTGGCCATCTTCGTGCTCGGCCACCTCATGGTCCACGCGGAAGGGTCACGCCACCACCTCATGTATTTCTGGGCGCCGTTCGTGCTCGTCCATCTCGGCGGGCAGGACACCATCACCGCCTTCTCCAAGCAGGACAATGAGCTGTGGCGACGCCACCTGCTCAACTTAGTCACCCAAGTAGGGATCGCTGTGTACGTGGTGGCCATGGCACCTTGGCAGGACAGTCACCTCAGGGCTGCCATGGTCATCGTGTTCCTCTCTGGGTGCTTCAAGTACGCGGAACGTACATGGTGCCTTTACTCTTCTAGTCCACTACAACTCAGCTCTAGTACCAAGGCTACGCTGTCTTCAACTCTACAGCACCTGAAGGATACACAAGGCAACGTGACCAATGAAAACCAGATAAAATACATGATTGGCTTTGCTAGAGAAAAGACAATGGAATCACTAGATATGATGTTCAAAGGTAGTACGAACTTCAAGACGATTATCACTGACATCATGTCAGAGGATGTTCCACGCAGCCAGGCATGGCCTATTGCAATTGCAGACGATATATCAGACATGCTCGCGGGATTCAAGTCTCGTGCAGGGCGTTACAGAGCCTACAAATGTGTGGGGGCGTGTCTGGTACAGTGCTACCAAAGGCTCCACACCAAAGCTCCACTTCGTGAAGCTTTGCTGGGAATGGTTTGGAATATCACGGAAGCCATCGATCATTTTGGTCTTTCTGCTGCCAAAGTTTCCTCAATAAGTGCTCTCGTTCTGCTGTACATCGTCTTCCAGCAAGTTTCAGCCCCAATAGCTCTGGTGCTTTTCATGGCCGCAGAAAAGGGAACTAGCAGAGCTGATGTCATTGTGTCCTACATATTGCTTGTTGGAGCAATAATCCTTGATGCCTGCTCTTTATTTTCCTCCCTGAGGTATCTTCCGGACGGCTGGATTAAATGTGCGGTTTTACGAGTGGCCAGCTACATCCAGCTTCCGGGAAGTAGTAGAAAGCAGTGGTCCGAAGAGCTAGCACAATACAACGTGATCCAGGCATATACCGTGCTATCAGGTGCGCCATCCATATGTCAGTTCGTTAAGAGTGTATTAGCTCCTCATCAGTTTAGTTTTGTTATAACAACACGCGTACCCATAACTAAAAACTCTCACTCACCGATCAAAGAGGTCGTCCTTGACAATTTGTTGTGCTTGGGAGAAAGAAAGGAATGGAACGTTACCAGCTCCCGTGGCAAGCTAGCAATTCAGAAGTGGAGGGACAGACATCAAAATCCAGATTCTGGCGCATTGCTAGAGAAGCACATCGGTGTTGATTTCCCAATAAGCGTTCTCATCTGGCACATTGCTACAGATATGTGCTACTTCTGTGGAGACAACTCAAGTACTGGTATTCACCATATGGACAGGGATAAGCAGGCAAGCAGGCAACTATCCAACTATATCATGTACCTCATCTTCAAGTGTGGCGTGATGCGTACGACCACGTCTCAGTTTGTGCATGACCAAGCTTTTCATGAAATTTCCCGAATCTTTATTATGACCAATTATCACAAGGATGAGAAGGATGCTATCAAGGAGCTGTATGAACACAAGGAAGAGGAACAGCAGCACTCGTCAACAAACGAAGAAACTCACAAGCCTGAAGAAGGGGACAAAGAACAACAGGACTCCGTTGTAATTGGCATATCGAAGCCGGAAGATTCTAGGGTGGCTGAAATCCAGAAGCACGAACAATTCCATGACGAACAACAAGATTCAGTGGTGCATGAAATCCGAGAACCTGAAGAATTGGGCGACCCACAAGACTCCGTAGCAATTGAGGTCCAGAAGCCCGAAGAACTGGATGAGGAACGACGAAACTCAATAATGGTCACTGAAATCAAGAACCCAGGAAAATTGAGTGGCCCATTACACTCCACGATGATTGGAATCCACCAGAAGACTGAAGAGCCGGATAAGGAACAAGACTCAACGGTGACCGAGATCCAGAAACCTGAAGAACGAATCGATAGTACTTTGCAGAAACTTGTGCAAAGTAGCCTTGAAGCTATTGATTCTCCAATGCTGGTCCGTGCACGTGAGGTGGCCGGGGTGCTACTTGACATCAAAGATGAGGCCGAGCGGTGGAGTCTTATCGTCGGGGTATGGCTGGAGATGCTTTACTACGCTGCACCACGCTGCGGGAGTGCTTTCCACTACGGGCATCTAAGTACCGGTGGGGAGTTCGTCACCCATGTTCTCGTCCTCCTGCATTCTCTGGGCCCTTTCCTACCACCTCCTGGTGCTGTTGTCTAGCCTAAGATTTCGAGTGTTTCAATCTCTCATAGGCACGGAGCAATTATCACTTGTACTTCTTTTTTTCACCGGAGAAGTTGCTCATCTTATTGTATTACCTGATTGTTTGCCTAGCGGTAAAAAAAATGAAGCTTTTTGAGTTGAGAAACTAAAAGTCCATCACTAGTATTGCTTTTGTAACTAGATGAGGTTTTGTGCATTGCTACGGAAGCTTAAAATTTGAGAAGTTTTATCCTAGACAAAATGGATGCCTGCCCTTCATTTTCTTGATCGAATGTCTCAAAACAATCTAATGATATATATATACCCTTTTATCCCTCTAGTATGATGGTGTCACATACCATGTATCATAAGTATCCACAGTTTATCACTAGGGTTGTTCATCCACAGTTTGAAGAAACCGTCACGCCATGGTATACGCCACACCTCTCCTTTTCAGAATCTAGTCCCCAGAGATGTCAAATAATTTGGTTATTATATCTCTGATTCAATCATCGTCATTAAACTTTCAATACAAATCGAACTCTAGTTACGTTTGCGTGTACGTGCGTGTAAACTCTAATGAAATTTGTTCCAATACTTTCTCATTTTGAAGTACAAATCTATCTCTAGTTACAGTGAGATTATGTAGCACAAATATGTGGAATCAAAATTGCGGGAGACGCCACCCTCCTTTCACTCATTTGCAGCTTTCAGGAGCCCATCCCAGGTTGTGATCTTCTCCCTAGGCTTGTTCGCCAGCTGTCCTGCCATCTTTTCTTTGGAATCAATCTTCTCCCAGCCACTGAATGGCACAAAACGTACATTCTTTCGCTCTAGGATCTCAAGTAGTCCCACCCTTCCTTGCTTCTTCAAATCAAATGGGGATGTGAAGACACCATTCTTATCATCATCAAGGATGCTAGCTACCTGCTAGCACAAACAAAACCAAACAGATAGACTATCAAAATGTGGAACAACAAATTTGGCTAAAACTCTAAATGTACATTTGTATCGACAATGTAACAAGCATGGAAAGTAGTTATTCTTCGTACGATTCATTCTATTATTAGCATAATCTGTATGTGAAGCTTCAAGAACTCAAATAAATACTCCCTCCAATTTTATTTTGTTGATCGTTAGGATAAGGAAGCTAGTTCACTTTTGAACTACAATCTCTGTCCTAAGATCAACAGTACAAAAACAGAGTATGAATTTTAAGTTGTTTGCCACCAATAAAATTGGGATCCCATGGAATCAAAACTACTCCAGGAGACTACTGCTGAGCAATCAGAAGGACCTCAGCGCTGTATATTAAGTTAATTTGATATGGGCATTTGCAATTGTTATCCTTCTGCAGCCAGTCACTCTGGTATGGGTGTTTAAAAATGCAATCCTCTGCAGCAAGATGGCTTCCTGGGTTCAAAGCCAAGAGATGCTACATTAATGGAACACAAGCCCTTACTGTTTCCTCAGCACAATGAAGATTTGTCGCAACAATCCCAGTTGGTCCCCTCTTTAACCATCCAACCACATATAGTCCTGTTTCCACCATGTTGCTCCTCAGGACTCTGCCTCTACAATTAGGGACAATTCCTGAAATGTACAGAATATAACTACGTGAATACAATTGAATATACTTTTCATGGATCAACCAAAAAAAATGGAATACAAAGATCCAATCCAAGGTGGCAAAAAGAAAAGTAACATATAAATACTTTGGCGCACCTCTGTTTTCATCAAAAGGCAAGTCTTGTACTGGCAAGGATTTGTAGCCGATGCTTTTCAAGACAAGACTACAAGAGTACAATATATAAGATGGATCATAAGAAACCTGTAGTGCTTAGTCATAAACAACATGAAAACATGAGCCACCTTACCCACATTTCAGGTCTTCAAACTCACCAGTTCCAACAGCCATCTGATTCCCAGTCGCTCCATTATCTACATAACAAATAAGAACAATCATCAGAAAGAACAGAAAGAAAATGACCAACAACATCCATTCCTACACCTCATACAACTGACCTTTCAAAAAGTCTTCTCAAGTTGAACAGCGCCAACTGTGGAACCATTTTCTGACGGTAAGAACCTTGCAGGTCTCCTAAAAAAGACGAAGTGAAGCTCTTTTTGGTCATTGTTATTGCTATCCTTCTGTGCATTTGCAGTTTTAGACAACAGCTCGTAAACCCTTCTTTGGATTCTACTACTCCTCATCTCCTCCTGCAATCAGATACCAAGCTTTGCTTTATCAGAAACAATAGCCAAGCCAGAGAAGGTGAGGACGTGAAGTTATAAAATCTCGAAACCAGAAAGTAGAAGTAATAAGAGAGAAATCTGAACAAGAAGTATTACCATTGCAACCAACATGCATATAGCAATATTACTACATGGCTAGTCAATTTTAGTTCCTCGCATAATAGTTACAAGATGAACAGTAAAGTACTTGTCTAATTTTTCCAGCTGTGGCAATTTATTTTACAGCACAAACCTCATCAGCAGGTGTGATCACAAGATCAGCCTCCTTTATAGAAATACGGACATTTTTCAAACCTGCAAATACATGTGGTCAAAAATAGAAGGGGGCAAATGGCATTGCAAACAATGAAACAAATAAATACCTAAAATTTCACGTAGTTCCTTTGCTGTGCAAGCAGCCTGTACTGGACCTCGTCTTCCAACCAAGTATACCTTCCTTTATATGCAACACAAATCGCAATATCATGTGTTATGTTAATCATCAAGACCTGTAGATCCAAGGAAATCTGGCTTCAATGCCAAAAGTGGAAAGATTACCTTATCGTGCTACCACGTAGAGCATCTAATGCATAATCAGCTATATCTGTTGTAGCCAACTCAGTCCTACAGCGTAAAAGAATACGAGCAACATCAAGTGCAACATTCCCCTGCAAATAATAAAGTTATGGTAACAACTAGGATTGTATAAATTTACAGTTATGGTAATAAAGTTATCCTTAATGTTTGTATAAAACAAACATTAAGGATAACAAACAAGAGAAGTTGAAGGATCAACTGTTTGTCAAGGTTAAATAAAGTTGTAGTGTGTGCCCATTATCTTCGCCTTAAGATGTTGCTCAGTTTAAATGTGAATATTTTCAGAGAAAATGAAGATACCTGACCAAGGACGACAGCAGAATCTGTACTTGTCAGATCAGGTGCCAAGTTGCACATATCTGGATGTCCATTATACCACCAGACAAACTCTCGAGCTGAATAAATTCCTTTGAGATCCTAGAGTACAATGATAACAGAAGCAAATAAATCCTTCTAAGAATTAACCAAGCAAGACACAAAAATGAAGAGGAGCGTTAAGGACAACTAAAATGGACTCATTTTTCACTAAGAACAGTTAAAGTGATACGTTTCTGAACTGTGCAACATAATTAACAGTAGAAGTCAACATACCTCCCCAGGAATACCAAGTGACCTATCGCTTTCTGCACCATAAGCAAGAACAACCTGTTGATAATCATATTTTAGCGCAATAGTTTATCTATATAAGTTTTTGGTAAACTCATAAGAGGAAAAAGAAGACAATCCTCTTGGATATTGTATATTTCCTTCAAGCTTAAAACTTACAACGTGATATGTATCACGAAGCTCTGAAAGGGATACATCTTTCCCCAATGTAATATTTCCGATGAAAGAGCAGCGATCATTTGCAGCTACACGAGAGAACTGATTTACCACAATCTGTTGGAAAGTTAAAGGTGAACTTATGA
>JAUNZO010005214.1:73243-86818 GCA_031894775.1 Chloris gayana | reverse complement strand
ACTATAACAATAACTCACTGTAGCCACGTAGCCCAAAACCCTATAGCCACGGCAAGCAAAATTGACCGTGGCTATAGTTGGGTGCGAGCTACTGTGCCCTTGGACCGTGGCTATAGAGGCCACTATAGCCACGGTTGGCTTTGTGAACCGTGGCTATAGTGGCCTGCACCAATAGCCACGGTCCACGTCACCAACCGTGGCTATAGTTTCATCTATAGCCACGGTTGAAGAAGTGGACCGTGGCTATTGTTTTGCACGATATAAAAGCCGCGTTCGGACGAACAGGAGCTCGGTCCAAGTGTGGCGGCTCGAAAATTGAGCAAAAAAATGAAAACCGAGGGGGAAGGTTTTGATCTCGTTTTTTTTGCAGAAATTTGTTCTCCGTGGTAAGGGAAACTCATCCCATGTATTATTTGTTGCTATAGTGTTGTAATCATGGAGAATTTTGGATTACCATTTGACCTAGGTTTTGATTTCGATTTGTCAAATTCCTTCATGTTTGTAGGTTTGTTGTTGGTTTGAGTTGTGTATAATAAACTCATATATCATGTGCTTGTGTTGCATACAAAAAAATCATGTCTTACAAGCCTTTTTCATGTCAATCAATTTAAGATCTACTTTATGCTCTCTTGAGAGAGACCCCTAGAGCACGAGTTTAATTATTAAAAGATTCGAGTCAATTAATAATAATTTGTATAGTGGGTTTTTATATATGATAG
This sequence comes from Chloris gayana, assembly GCA_031894775.1. NCBI lineage: Eukaryota > Viridiplantae > Streptophyta > Magnoliopsida > Poales > Poaceae > Chloris > Chloris gayana. The sequence goes on along the minus strand of JAUNZO010005214.1, from coordinate 86,099 downwards.
CACATTGTCTTATGCAATATATTAGTTCCCTTATATTTTCTATAAATATATAATATTCATAATGGTAAATAGATTATTTAGTAATTATTTAATAATTATTAATTCTAGCACATTATGTTATGCAATATATTAGTTTCCTTATATTTTCTATAAATACTTAATATTCATACTGGTAATTATTTGATTTAGTAATTATTTTATTATAATTAATATTCGCGTAATGCTTGTTTAGATGGACAAAACATGGATGTACGAAGAGTCAAGATTAAGTGCATATTTCCGAGGTCAAGTCGATGTATTTCTCAAGAGGGCTGTCGAGCATGCTAAGCGTCTAGGAAGACAAGAAATATATTGTCCATGCGTGGACTGCAAGAATCAAAAATTGTGGACCGATACACTTGTAATCAAATCTCACTTAGTGAGGAGGGGTTTCCTGGAGAATTATACGAGGTGGACAAAGCATGGAGAAGACGAGGCGGTCGAAGTTGAGTTGCAGCCGATTGAAGTTGAAGAAGAACAGTTTGTCGAAGTTGACGAGACTTTTGATTTTCATGTCGAAGAAGAACAATGTACTGATTTTGATGTTGAGGAATTGTTATGTCATGTTGAGCCGCAAGTTTTACTCAATGCGGGGACAACAAGAGGGCTTGATAACTTTGCAACGATAGAGAAGGCATCAAAGGATTTATTGTTTGAGGAGTCTAAGGGATGTTCTAAAGAGAATACTGTGTTACGTACAGTTCTCGAACTCATGAAACTGAAGGCCATCCATGGGTGGTCGGATGCCGATTTCAATGAATTGTTGGATCTTCTTTCGGATACACTCGCCAAAGCCAAACTTGTTACCAAAAAACACGTACTATGCTAAGAGACTGATATCTCCAATGTCGTTGGGTGTGCAAAAAATCCACGCATGTCCAAATCATTGTATATTATACCGGGGGAGGAGTTCAAGGACCTCGTGAGATGCCCAAGGTGCAAACGAAGTCGTTACAAGACGAATGAGGAGTATGATGTAGACACAACTAATAAGAGGGGAAAGAATGACGGGAAGAGGAAGAAAAGCGAGTATCGTCAATGGTAGCGACGATGATAGTAAGGTTCCAGCCTTGGTCATGTGGTACCTACCGGTGGTCGATCGCATAAGACGGATATTTGCCAACCCAAGAGATGCTTGAACCGATGACATGGCATACACGTAAGAGGGACCCTAATAAGCTGAGTCATCCATCGGATGGAACCCGGTGGAAAAACTTCGATCGTAACCACCGTGACGACTTCTCGCACGAGCCAAGAAATATACGGTTTGCATTGAGTACGGATGGAATGAACCCTTTTGGTATGACGAGGAACGTTCGCAGCGTTTGGCCTGTGCTGCTAACAATGTTCAACCTCCCCCATGGTTGTGCCACAAGAGGAAGTACATATTATTGTCCATTCTTATATCCGGACCGAAAGAACCTGGGAACGACATAGATGTCTTCCTGGAACCACTGTTTGAAGACATGCGGAAACTATGGTTGGAAGGTGTGCGTATGTGGGATGAGCACCGAAGAGACTACTTCACGTTGAAAGCGATCATTTTCGTGACCGTAACCGATTCCCGGCGTTAAGGGCGCTTTCGGGCCAGGTGAAAGGAAAGGAGGCATGCTTTGTTTGTGTTGACGATACATCACACGTGTATCTTCCATCATCCAAGAAGACGAGTGTACACTCGAAATCGTCGATTCTTACATCGGAGCCACCCGTATCGACGGATGGCCAAACAATTTGATGGTACGATTGAGACCGGCGAAGAACCTCGACGTTGGACCTCTAGGGATGTCTTTGATAAGACAAAAAACATTAAAGCTACATTTGGAAAGGCCGTGAAGGGAGTTGCAAAGTCAAAAGCTGCAACGCCGTATAAGAAGCTTTCTATATTCTACGGATATCTCGGGTACTGGGAAGAATTGGAAGTGACTCATGCATTTGATCGGATGCACATTGGGAAAGGTGTATTTGACAGCACTACCGGCCTTATACTTGACCTACCCGGTAAGACAAAGGATGGACTCGAACGCACGTAGAGACCTTGTAGAGATGAATATTAGGCCGGAGCTCCATCCGCAAGAAAGAGCGAACGGAAAGTACTACCTCCCGCCGACCTGCTACACCCTAACGCGTGAGGAGAAAATAGCGTTCTTGAAGTGTCTACACGGGATTAAAGCACCGACCGGTTTCTCATCGAATGTCCAAAATCTCGTAGACATGAAAGACTTAAAGATAAGTGGTTACAACACTCATGACTCGTCACACACTACTTTCGGTGTTTCGGCTATCGCTATCGTAGCTGTGAAATCTGAATGGTTGAAGTTGACTATCACTCGTCCGTGCTACTTCGGAACGCGGTCTCAAAGAAGGTGATCAATAAACATGAGTTGGATAACCTACGAACCCACATAAAGGAAACAATGTGCATGCTCGAAATGTGCTTTCCGCCATCCTATTTTGATACTATGGAACACTTCATGCTTCATATTGTTGACCAGATATCTGCTTTGGGTCCCGTCTACATGCATCATATGTTCCCCTACGAGAGGTTCATGTATGTTATGAAACGCTATGTACGTACTCGTTGTCATCCGGAGGGTTCAATGATTGAGGGCTACACCACCGAGGAGATTATTGAGTGTTGTGCAGATTATATTAAAGACGGTCGATCTATTGGTGTACCCGTGTCTCGTCATGAGGGAAGGTTAAGTGGAAAAGGTATACGAGGACGAAAATCATTCACCGACCGCGAATATAAACGAGTTGACAAAGCCCATTTTACCGTACTCGCAACAATCACGTATTGTTGCCCCGTATTTCGCAAAACACATTGAGGAGCTTGAACTAAACAATGTTCAGTGGCAAAAGCGGTGCATGGTTAGTACAGGAGCACAAGAAAACTTTCACATCATGGTTCGAGAGTCAAGACCTTCCACGTGGAGACTCGATGGATGAGAAAATGTTGAGAATCTTAGCTGCCCGACCTTCAAAGACTGTGGTGACTTATCAGGCGTACGACATTAATGGTTTTACTTTTCACACTTCAAAGAAGGACACGAAAAGTAAGTGTCAAAACAACGGAGTTCGAGTTGAAGCCCTTGATGACGATAACAATTACACCTCATATTATGGGTACATAGAGGAAATTTGGGAGCCGAACTATGGACCAGATTTACAAGTTCCTGTCTTCAAATGCAAATGGGTCAAACACCCAGGTGGGGTGGAGGTCGATGAATACGGGTTAACCGTCGTCGATCCGAAGAATGTAGGTTATAAAGATGACCCGTGGATACTTGCTAAGGTAGCAGAACAAGTGTTCTATATACTCGATCCAAAGGATGAGAAGAAGCACATTGTTATTCCCGGTAAACAAAGAATACTTGGAGTGGATGGGATCGACGATCAAGATGCATACAATCAGTATGATGAAGTTCCATTATTCGTGGATCCGAAAAAATTTAAAGTCATTGAAGCAAAACTATCGTATCAAGGAATGCCATACCTACGCACGCATTGCGAAGGAAAAATCGTTCAAGGATAATGTACCTTTATTATTTCATTGCGATGTACCTATGATGTACTCGGATATATATGTTTCAAAGAATCGTAATTAATTTAATAATATTTTAGTGAATTTTGAGCAAAATAAATGAATTTAATAACCTTTCCATTTTTTCTGTCACTTTTCACAATTTAACAAGTTTTACATAATTTTTCAACTACTTTAATTAATTTAATAATATTCTATTTATTTTCAGCAACGTTAATGGATTTAATAAATTGTTAATTATTTTTCTGCCACTTAAATCAATTATCTAAGTCTACCTGTTAATAATTATCTAAGTCTACCTGTTAATATTCTTTTAAATAACCCCATTTAACAATTATCTAAAAGTTGCTAATAAATATTTAATAAGTCTACCTGTTAATAATTTTCAGCCACATAAATTAAATTATCAACAATTAAATAATTTCACAATTTAACAAGTTTTAAATAATTTTTCAACTACTTTAATTAATTTAATAATATTCTATTTATTTTCAAGCAACGTTAATGGATTTAATAAATTGTTAATTATTTTTCTGCCACTTAAATCAATTATCTAAGTCTACCTGTTAATATTCTTTTAAATAACCCCATTTAACAATTATCTAAAACTTGCTAATAAATATTTAATAAGTCTACCTGTTAATAATTTTCAGCCACATAAATTAAATTATCAACAATTAAATAATTTCACAATTGTAAATCAGTAATCAATAGCCACGGTTGAAGAAGTCAACCGTGGCTATAGTCTGGCCGGTTCGCGGCGGGCGGGGTTTAGTACCACCTCGCCCGCCCAATGTCGCCCGTGCCGCCTTATAAGCGCCACTCCGCACAAGGCTTCGACGTTATCGATATTACGGGCCTCGTCGTGCTATTGGGCCATCTGTTTGTGCTTTGGGCCTTGATCTCTGCCCGTGGGCCTTGGGCCTTGATTGTGTTCTAATGCGTTGGTCAATGTGGTCGGGCCCGTGGGCCAAAATTTTTTAAATTTATTTATACATTTATTTATACATTTATTTAAATCCTAAAACTAGCAAGGTATAATTTAAAATTTTAAAAACATTTACTCTTTAGATTTAAATTTTAAAATTTATTTATACATTTAGATTTTAATTTCAAAATTTGTATATATATATTGAGTTAAAATATTGAATAAATAAAGTTTAGATTCAATTTTTATTTGAAATCAAAAAAATAACAAGGTATAATTTAAAATTTTAAAAAACATTTACTCTTTAGATATAAATTTTAAAATTTATTTATACATTTATGTTTAAATTTTAAAATTTATATATATACATTTTTAAGTGTAAGATAGTAATTTAATTATTTTTAGACAATATAAATCAATTAAATAATATATTTTAAAATAACAATAGTGATTTGGGCCTCACTCTTAATATGAGGCCCATTAGTAGTTCATCCACTAGTTCATTTAGGTTGTGTTTTTTTTTAATTTCTATTTAAATTTTCAAACACGTATATAGAATTCAAATATTGTCCAAATTTATTGATTCTTGTTTCTAAATTTGTATAAAATTCCAATCTATCCATTTCCACTTTGTTTTGTTAGAATCTCCAAACTATTTTATTGAATTTTCTTCAAATTTACTTAGGATACGTTTTGACATTTATTTAATCATTTTTATTTCATAAACCGTATCGATTTTGACCTCAACATTCGGTCGGTATGCATGCCATTAATAAACACAAACGTAGAATTTTTGGTTCAATTTTTCAAAATATATAAATATGTTTGGTACCAAACAACATGAGTTTGAGTACAAAACTCCACTCACTCGAGACGCATAATCCCATTTGAACTACTTTTTTTGTAAAAATCTTTAAAAAAAGATTATAAAAAATATAACCGAGTTCGAATGCTCGGGAAACAGTGGCATGCCAAAATGTAGGTCAAACGGGCTTATAGTTTGCAAATGATAAATGTGCAAAATAATAGAAAAAACATGGTGTCATTTGATTTTTTTTTATCTGCACAATTTTTATTATTTTTGAATTGAAAATTGGCACACACATCTCGTGATACAAATTAAAATCTACTGTAATTTTGTTGGAAATTTTTGACATATTTGGGTCATGTAAAAGTGAAGAAAAACAATTCTATAGACGAAATATTATATTAAAAAGTAATGGAGTAGAAAAAACAAAAAATACATATTTGTTTGTAGACAACTAAACAAGTGACATGCCAAAAGTTAGGTGCAAAGTCATTATAGTTTTTAGAATAAAAATTGAAGAAGTAAAAGAAAAATTATACAAGAAAAAAATAAACACTCAATGACAAGTGGGGCCGGATGAAACAATAGCCACGGTTGGTTTCGGAACCAACCGTGGCTATTGAATGTTTCACCGACATGCGGGCCCCACATGTCGGTGGGAGCTCAATAGCCACGGTTGGAATTGACATCAACCGTGGCTATTGTTATTTGTCCCACCGACATGTGGGACCCTCCCAACTATCTCCAACCGTGGCTAATGTTTGGTATATAAAGGCCAACTATCCAATCTCCTAACCCTAACTCCCGACGCGCCGCAACGAAGACGCCGGAGGCTGCCCGTTTGTGCCGCCGCGCCGTCTCCGCCTCGCCCCGCTCCCTCCTCCTCCTCTCGCGCCGCCCGAGATCCTCGCGGCGCCCGTCGGGATCCTCCCTCCTCGCCGGCTTCCTCCTCGACGCGGCTCCCTCCTCACCGGCCCTCCTCGCCGGCTTCCTCCTCGACGCGGCTCCCTCCTCACCGGCCCTCCTCGCCGGCTTCCTCCTCGACGCGGCTCCCTCCTCACCGGCCCTCCTCGCCGGCTTCCTCCTCGACGCGGCTCCCTCCTCGCCGGCTCCCTCCCCGGTACGCCCCTTCCCCTCCCCCTCCCCCGTCCCGGACGGTGAGGTATCGTTCCTCGCCGGCTCCCTCCTCCCTAGTACGCCCCTTACCCCATTGCCTCCTGCTATGTTCTCGTGATGCCTCGCTATGTTCTGCTATGGGTTTGAGGCATGTTGGCTTTACTCGAAATTCTACACATAGATAAATATTGGTGGCCTTGGCTGCTGGTCGTTGGCTTTACTCGAAATCCTAGATCGATATTTATCGATGGCTTTGGCTTGGCTGTCGGCGTTATCGAAATGCTGCACATAGATATTTATCGATGGCTTTGGCTTTGTCTCGCTGGCTTTAATGAAATGCTGCACATAGTTATTTATCGATTGCTTTGGCTTTGGCTGCTGGCTTGAATTAAATGTTGCACATAGATATTTATCGATTGCTGAAATCCTGGATCGATATTTATCTATGTGCTGAAATGCTCGCTTATTGGGTTGCTTAGGATCGATATTTATCTATGTGCAGCATTGTTGAGATGGACACTTAGGCTTTACTGAAATCCTAGATCGATATTTATCTATGTGCTGAAATGCTCGCTTATTGGGTTGCTTAGGATCGATATTTATCTATGTGCAGCATTGTTGAGATGGACACTTAGGCTTTACTGAAATCCTGGATCGATATTTATCTATGTGCTGAAATTGCTTGTTTATTGGGTTGCTTAGGATCAGCATTGCTGAGATGGACACTTAGGCTTTACTGAAATCCTGGATCGATATTTCAAGTAAAGCATACGTGTCTTCCTCTTTTCCCTCTCCACCTATGTCACCTATTTCAGTAAAGCCTAAGTGAAGCCAAAGCCACCATTTCATATGCCCTCTCTTTCCTCTATTACCTCTCCACCTATGTCACCTATTTCAGTAAAGCCTAAGTGAAGCCAAAGCCACCATTTCATATGCCCTCTCTTTCCTCTATTACCTCTCTTCCTCTGTTTTCTCCTCTTTTTCATGGCTAGACCATTATTTTTAAATAAAAACTATTTCCTCATCTCCTATCTCTTTTTTCACCTCTCTTTCCTCCTCCTTAATCTCTTCCTCTCTTTCCGCTCTTTTCTCCTCTATTTCCTTTGTTTTCTATCTTTTCTCCTCTCTTTCCTCACTTTTCTCCTCTAATTCATGGTCTAGCCATGCTCGATGATGAAAGCGGGCAAAGTGAGATGAGTGTGGCAGCATGGACCGCATCCTCGGATGTTGGAAACATGTTGACATACGAGTCGATGACCTTAACGATAGCGTTGGATGGCCGTTGATTCGGCAACCCGCACCGAGAGCAAAAAATCCTATCTTTTTGGCGGATGATGATTGTTGATAGAAGAGGAGGTAGCTGGGGGGATCAATATAGAATGTAGGGTGTCTTTCATTAGGAAGGTTGGTACAATAAAATGCAAGACATACCGCAACTCGTACGACCTGGGGTAGACATGGTCGGATGCTTGGGTATTCTCCGGATCATCTTTGTGATGTGTATGGCACATTATATTTGATTTTCCGGAGGATACCCAAGTATCCCGACCTATCTACCCCGAGGTCGTATAAATTGTGGTATGCATTGCATAGTGTGCACCTGCCTTTCTTATGAAAGTGTTCTACATTGTATGTTCATCCTCCTCAGCTGCATCCTCTTCTTCCCCGTTCCGATGCCATGGAATGTACTCATTTTCTTGGAAAAATATATTTTCAACTAAGTCTTCAAAAAAAATTCTAACTTTTTGGCGGATGACGATGACTCTTGATAAGCATTTGCATATTTAGGAGAACGGGAAGATGGGGTAGAAGAATATAGAATGTAGGGTGTCTTTCATTAGGAAGGTTGGTACAATAAAATGCAAGACATACCGCAACTCGTACGACCTTAGGTAGACATGGTCGGATGCTTGGGTATTCTCCGGATCATCTTTGTGATGTGTATGGCACATTATATTTGATTTTCCGGAGGATACCCAAGTATCCTGACCTATTTACCTCGAGGTCGTATAAATTGTGGTATGCATTGCATAGTGTGCACCTGCCTTTCTTATGAAAGTGTTCTACATTGTATGTCCTTCTATCTCGTCTTCCTCTTCTTCTATTTGATCCCGATGCTATCCATGTTCGATGCCAATGCTAACTCTATTTTAGCTCTTTCCTCTAATAATCCTTTTCTGTCATCTTTTCTCTATTTTAACTCTTTCCTCTAATTGTTTGCTACTAAATCTTTTCATTGTTACGCTAAAGGTATCAAATCCTATAATGGCGGACAGCCCCCGATCCAGTATACACGGGAGGATGTTGTGAATATGAACCATGAAAGCTCCTCATCAAGTGGACAATGGGAAGAACCGAGAGGATCCTCACCCCCCCCGGCGTCGTGAACCTAGGGGTATTAATGAGGACCCAGATTACGTGCCCTCGGAAGAGGTATCACGTGAAATGTCATTCTTTGTTTAAATATTTCAAGTTTTCCGTATTAGCATATTACCGAGCTTCAATGATTCTTTATATGGTAGGTTCCTCGACGAAGTGTTCGTCGTGCCTTGGCCGCACAAGCGACACATTCCATGGCTTGCGAAGACACACCTCATGAGGAGCAAACGGAAAACATACCGGCCCATGAGTCCCCCGGAAAGCGCAAGCGTGGGGGTAAACGGTCCGCGAACAAGGCCGAGGGCACATATGAGGTGACAACACTGGACCCCGCCGACCGGGAGCCTGTTGAACCAATGGGTGTCCATGCAAAATGGCGGAATCGTTGTGGTGTTGTTGTCGGGGAGAAATGCAAAATAACCTGGACCGAATGGAAGCTGGTTCCTCAAGAGCGTAAAGAGGAAATGTGGAATGCCGTTAGATCACACATTCTCTTCCCACCAGCGGACCTCGAGAAAGCCAAGAAGGCAACGCTGACCGCAATGTCACATATCTTTCGAGAATGGAGGTCCCGACTAAACTGCCGTTACGTGAAACGTGGCATAACACCCTTTGACGATTATGGTCAAATAAGTCCACAGGACTCGGGAAGAATTTGTTCAGCGAGAAGACAGCTGGGCCTGCCAAGGACCTTAGTGCAAAGATGTTAGAGCTGAACAGAAAAAATAAGTACAAGCCACACTTGGGCCCCGGCGGCTACAAGAAAAAGATTCCGGAGTGGAAGGCGATGGAAGAAAAGCTCCGTGCTTGAAGGGAAGCCCGATCCACTAGAGGGCCTCGAGCCGCGTGCCAAAAATTGGGTCCGTGCGCACTCTAAAATGGATGAAAATGGGGAGATTATTCCGATGGACGCGGAATCGGCGCAAGTTATCCAGCAATTGACGGGTGACATCAAGTCGCAGACGCGATCTGGTGTTATTCAATCCGAATATCACGGAGACCAACTCTCTCTTGCTGTGGGGACCAAAGAGCATGGCGGGCGGGTGCGAGCGGTGTCCTCCAAGGCAACTTGGAAAGAGGGTTTCTCCTCTAGCTCTTCCGCCTCGTTGTACAAAAAACATAAATTTCACAAGAAAGATAAAGAGGAGAGGGACAAGGAAGAGTGGAGGAGACAGATGGAGATGTACCAAGCTGACCTGCGAAGTGGAAGTATCCCCGATACGACTCCTACTGTCCCAACCACTTCGCCTAGCTTTACCTCCCCGTTAGAAGGGGAAGTGATAACGCAAGAATGTCCTTGTGAGCTGCATGTGCCGTTTGGTTACAAGGGAAAGACCATGAAGGTTGCAAGCTGGTAGAGCACTTCCGGGACGAACACTCCACAACATGGATATTCCACCGGGTACGTCCGTGTTACCGTCGAGGAGGTCAACCAAGGATGTGAGGAGCACGAGATTGAGTGCCCCATACCTGACGCGGGGATTATAACTCTACATGATGCTATCGGTTCGTTCATCATGTGGAAACGTCGTGAGGTTGTGCTCTCGGAACCACGAGTTTCCCCTCCCCCTTGTCCGGACACGGATCGGTTCATGAGAGTCAACAATTCACGGGGGATGAAGGCTGGAGCAGGAGAACCGTCTCCTTTGTCGGGTGCTGCTTCAGCCGCTAAGGAACAAGATGAACAAGGACATGAAGCGGTTATGAGTCCTATACTCGCGGACAGCCCGCGGCAAGAAACCGCCACGAGTACACGGCTATGAGGACCCTCGGCAACAAATAGTGCCCCTTGTCGAGCCGGAAGGGCAATGTATCTCCTCTGTCGAGCCGGAAGGTGAAACCCTAGCCTTGGATGAAGAGCCTCGGTTTATCGAGCCTCTTCGGAAGGAGTTTACTCCTGTAATTCCTAGGATGATTACGCTGCGAGGGTGGATCCGTCAAAGCCGCAGCCCGAACATGTCACGAAATACTTGGAGCGAATGAGGAAGGGACCCGTGCAGCCAATCACGGAACCTCGTCAATTGGTACATTACGATGATGACATATTTGAGGGTCGTGACGAGAATGAGGACTTCCCAAATTTCATCTTTGGCAAACCCCTCGTATCTAAAAACATGTTGTCAAACCTACCGTGGGAGATGCGGAAGCTGCATGAGCGGTACGTAGCGGCAGCGAAAGAAGGAGTGGATGTGATCACCTGTAAGCTTCCGAGGGACGTGTTCAACGATACCGGTGATTCGGTCCTTGGACTATATTTCAATGATATCCACACTATGTTTCGCCTCGGCGAGATGGACACGACCTTCGTAACCTTGTGGTGCATGTAAGTGCCTCCATCCATCTTTTTCTTGTCTCATACTTTTTGCAGTACATGTTACACACTCCCTTTTGCTTTTAATGTAGCTTGAATTCAACATTTCAAAAGAAGAGATACGACAGACCCGATTGGAAGGTTGGGTATCTCAATCCGAGCTTGATCAATCAAAGTGCGATCAACCCCGGATAAATGAGAAAGACAAGATATATAAGGATAAGACACCACAAGAGTTACAAGAACCGAAGGACACCATGAGGACAAAAGCTAGGAGTCAAGCTGCAGGTTATATTTACGGGTGCTTCGGGGAATGGCAGGATTGTCACGCCATTTACGCGCCTTACCACTTCGAGTAAGTTCGACCACTACCTTCCTCTCGTCGATCGTAAAGATAGATGACATACTAACGAATACGATCTTTTGTTGCAGTGGTCATTGGATTTGTTTTCTGATCATGCCAAAAATTGGATATCTATTAGTCTTGGATAGCCTTGACTACGACTTCAATCGCTACGAAGATATCGTGAGCGTTATAAATTGGTAAGTATAGACGTACAATTAAATAGCGATAATTTCATGCAATAATACCCTTTTCTCAATACTTGTAGTGCTTATTTGAACTACGTAAAGAACCCGAAGGTGGCACGTTATAGAATTCGGAAACAAATATACTTTCGTCATAAATTTCCGGTAAGACACACGTCACACACATCTAATTTTCTTTATGCTGCTATCATTGAAATAGAGTGATGTTTTTTACTTCACTCTATTTAACGAGTGCATTAAGCAAGTAAAAGGTAGTGTGCACTCGTGGATACTACGCATGTGCGTATTCGAGCTCCGCTGCATCCTACTTGAATGTCATCACCCATGAGACCACCGAGGAGGTACGCTAAGATTGCATCTGTTTAATTTACATTCTTTCTGTTTTTGTCAATCATGTACCAACTTTTATGTATTTATTGACAGCGAACAAAAAGTCTAGAAAAGGCAATGATAACGGACAAAAAGATATTGAATGAAATATCCAAGAATGGATTCCCGACGGCGCGAAAGCATCTAAGTACAAATGACATGTACTACATTGTCGCTAGGATGTGCCGTTTCTTGCTTAGGGAGGTCATCAGTCCTCGTGGTCGGTTCTTTGACGAGCAAAGTGAAGTGACGAAGGAGCATCGGGCACTTTTCGAGTGGTGCGGCTCGAAACGACCGTACGAGCCCGATGTTGTTGAAGATTCGTATAGTGTAGACTTAGTTTGAAAAAACATTGTGATGTTCACATTATTAAACTTTTGATGGATTTTGTTAATATCTGTAAATATTTTGTTAATGTGATGTAATACTTTAATGTTAATGTGATGTAATTATGGTTAATGTTATGTAATTGTAATTTATTATTTCTAATGCGTATTTATTTTTTTTATTGTTAAAAAGTAAATAGCCACGGTTCACTATGCCAACCGTGGCTATAGTGGTGTCCACTATAGCCACGGTTGGTATAGTGAACCGTGGCTATAGTATTCCACTATAGCCACGGTCTATGTGTCGAGCCGTGGCTATAGTACGCCTACTATAGCCACGGTTGGCTATGTTAACCGTGGCTATAGTACGCCACTATAGCCACGGTTGACATAGTGAACCGTGGCTATAGTTGCGTACTATAGCCACGGTTGTTCGTTTTCCGAGGCTACGGATGGTTTTCTGTAGTCTCGGAAACATAGCCACGGT
>JAUNZO010005214.1:0-73143 GCA_031894775.1 Chloris gayana | reverse complement strand
ATGCCATTGAACCTGAGCTTGACTAACATGCCAGTAACGAGATGCACCTATTAACCATTCTTCTGCTCTTATTTTATGGTAATAATTTTGAGTTGTGGAGAAGCAATATAATCCTATATTATAAGTGAATTATATTCAGCTCAGAATTTCATGAGATCAAAATAAGTTGGTCATGAAGTAGCAAAAGAAAAGCCAGAAGCAAGTTTTGAGCATCAAATGTACCCGAGTGAAATAAATCTATCTAATGTTCCAAAAACACAAGAGATTCCACTCCACCCAAGTGAAAAGCTAACCCACACATTTGCTTTTGTTAACTGTCGGCAGATAAATTTTAGGAAGGAAAAAGGGCATCATGCTTAAACAGTATAAATATATAGTTATCTAGAAAGAAACAAGTAGATCAACAATAACACATCACCTGAGAAGTTTACAATGCCTTACATTTAACATAAAGCATTTTGATAATTAAGGGTTCATCTTGAACATAAAATGTAAATGACACAACAGGGTGGCAATGCACCAAACGATAATAGATAGTTACAATTTGCAGGAAAAAGGAAATAGTTCTACAATAGACTCAAACAATGCAATACCACCCATTAAGATGCTCACGACAATGCGAAATGTGAGCATGACCAGTAAGGTAATGCACCTATTAACCAGTCTTCTGCACTGGCAACCATGTTGACACAGAGAAAATGGCCACCTTGTGTGAGTAGAGTACGATGCACCCATTGCCAGCCCTCTGTATCCTAAAAAATCCACTCCTTGCAATGGACCGTCATTTCGTATGTGAGCTTCACAGCCACATACAAAGTGTTGTTACTCACATTTGCGGGCTCGAACCAACTATCTGCATCCGTAGTGCCCAGTGTGCCACCTTCTTGTGGCCCTCCTGCCGCAGCAGACCATCATAGGCGATGGCGTCCATCACCTTGTCCCGGAGCAGCAAGCACAGGTCAACATGACCAACCTCTAGGTCACGGAACAACCTCTAGGCCAGACAGAGGCTGGGTGGCGGCCATCGCCGGGCAGCTGCTCTTTTCTCCATTTTCATGCTTTTCCCCCTCTGTTTTGCCTGCAACATATGCTCCACCAAAACTTGTGAAACTTTCTTAGTCCTAACATTTATTTGTTGAACTATGGTACTTTACCTTGCATTTTCCGGTAAATTGGTGGTCAAAACTTGGTTTTAAGGGCCAGCAACACCCACCTACAATGTGCTTTTCCTGTAGTTTAAGTGAAAGCTAACTCGTACATTTGCAGGGGAAAAGAAAATAGTTCTGAGGTACACACTCATACGAGACCATTCATTAATTATAAGCTCACGGCAAAGCCATTGAACCTGAGCTTGACTAACATGCCAAGTAATAACGAGATGCATCTATTAACCATTCTTCTCCACCTATTTACGGCAATAATTTTGAGTTCTAGAAGCAATATAATCCTATATATAAGTGATGTATATTCACTTCAGATTTCATGAGATCACAATAAATCGGTCATGAAGTAGCAAAAGAAAAGCCAGAAGCAACTTCGGAGAGTCAAATGCACCCAAGTGAAATACATCTATCTAATATTACTAAAACACAAGAGATTCCTCTCTACCCACGTGAATATGCTAACCCACACATTTTCTGTTGTTAACTGTCGGTAGATAAATTTTAGGAAGGAAAAAGGGTGGCATGCTTATAAACACTATAAATATATATAATTATCGAGAAAAAAACAAGCTGATCAACAATAACACATCACCTGAAAAGTTTACCTTGTCTTACATTTAACATCAAGCATTTTGATAATTAAATGGTTCATCTTGAACACAAAATGTAAACGACACAACAGGGTGGCAATGCACCAAACCATAACAGATAGTTCAAAATTGCAGGGAAAAAGGAAATAGTTCTACGACAGACTCAAACGACCACCCATTAATACGCTCACGGCAATGATTTATTCTGAGCTTGACTGGCATACCAGTAAGGTAATGCACCTATTAACCAGACTTGTGCACCGGCTTCCATGTTGACACCGAGAAAATGGGCACCTTGTGTCACTAGAGTACGATGCTCCCATTCTCACCCCTCTGTATCCCGAAATCCCACTCCTTCCAATGGACAGTCATGTCGTATGTGAGCTTCGCAGCCACATACAAGGTGTTGTTGCTCACATTAGTTTTAGAGTGCATGAAAAACAAGAAAAGTTGTGAAGCATAGTATTTCATAATTTAATGATATGAATAAAGTCAAAACTGGATAATTGTTACCATCAAACGTGCTATTCATCTTTTAAACTTGAAATTAGATTTTACTTTCAAGAAAAAATAAAGTATTTTCAGAGCCCTATGTCTTGAGCATTGAGAAATTATTACAAATCCACATGTTTGTGCATTTTAAAACAGGTAACCCGTGCAACCGCACGGGGTTGATGGGCTAGTGTTCCTAACACACAAGATCCTCTCTAGCTACCCAAGTGAATATGCTAACCCAAACATTTTTTTTTCGTTAACTGTCGGTAGATAAACTTTAGGAAGGAAAAAGGACGGCATGCTTATAAAAGACTATAAATATATATAGTTATTGAGAAAATGTAAACGACACACAAGAGGGTGGCAATGCACCAAACCATAACAGATAGTTCAAATTTGCCGGGAAAAAGGAAATAGTTCAAATGACCACCCATTAATACGTCTCACGGCAATGATTTATTCTAAGCTTGACTGGCATACCAGTAAGGTTATGCACCTACTAACCAGTCTTGGGCACCGGCTTCCATGTCGACACCGAGAAGATGGGCACCTTGTGTGAAAAGAGGACGATGCTCCCACTGTCACCCCTCTGTATCCCGAAGTCCCACTCCTCACAGTGGACCGTCATGTCGTATGTGAGCTTTGCAGCCACATACAAGGTGTTGTTGCTCACAATTGCAGGCTCGAACCCAGCCATCTGCATCCTCAGCGCCCAGCGCGCCACCTTCTCGTGGCGCTCCCGCCGCAGCACGCCATCATTGGCGATGACGTCTATGACCTCGTCCCGGAGCAGCAAGCGCGGACCAGCTTGGCCGACCTCCAGGTCACGGAACAGCGCCGTGTAGTAGTCGAAGGCGTTGGCCACGCGGTTGGTAAGCGCGGCATCGTTGTGGTCAGCTTCCTGCTCCACCAGCACCATCAGCCTCGGCGTCACGTCGCCGAGGACGTGGAGG
Source organism: Chloris gayana (assembly GCA_031894775.1). NCBI lineage: Eukaryota > Viridiplantae > Streptophyta > Magnoliopsida > Poales > Poaceae > Chloris > Chloris gayana. The sequence goes on along the minus strand of JAUNZO010005214.1, from coordinate 69,942 downwards.
AGCACGTCCGCCTTTGTTAGAGTGCCGTTGTGAGCTGGCAGCTCGTCGGCGATGAGGCGGTGGAGCTGCAGCGTGGAGGTGACCACCAGGGCCTCGCCCTGGCAGGGCGCGATGCCAAGGGAAGCCAGGCTTGGAGGGGCGAAGCGATCGATGTGGGATCGCACCGGGATGAACAGCAGGGGCACGTGCAGGCGCACGGCCTCCTGCGTGACCACCGCGGCGGCGCGCGAGAGGAACTCGTCCTGCTCGTTGACCACGGTGAGGCGCAGGCACGGCGGGCCCCGGGACGCGCGGCGAAGGTACGGATCAGCTGGGCCCACTGGGTGGGCGCGGCACCGCCGAGGTCGACGACGTGGACCTGGTGCTCGCCGCCGAGTGCCTCCAAGATGGCGTGGTTGACGGCGGTGCCGGCGATGCGGACGAGCGGGCACAGCACGCTGAAGCTCTCCCGTGCGGCCTGGTCGGTGGTCCCCAGTGGCTGCGGGGGCTGGAGCTGCAGCGCCCAGGCCAGCCCCGGCAGCAGCGACCGCATCGCCTGGTGCGCCAGGGCCTCGGCGAACACCAGGGCCACGCGCCGCAAGCCGTGGTCGCCGCCGGTGGCGTTAGAGGCCACTGGCAGCATGTAATGGAGCGCCGCGTTCGCCGCCATGACGTTCCCCGCGCACATTGCAGCGGCGCACTGCTGCATTATGTTCTTGAGGAAGTGGAACAGGTTGTCACCATCACCACCGTGTAGCTCGGGCACAGGCGCAGGCGGCGGTGCAGCCACCACCGGCGTTGTCGCCTCCGTACTGGCAGCTGGTTGGCTGTGTGCCACTGCCAACGACGAGGACCCCTCCTCCAGCTGGCGACCTTGGTCAGCAGCTGTCTTCTTCACCAGCCAGACCTCCTGCCCAGCATCCTCCGTCATGGGCTCCTCCTTCACCACAGCCTTGCCCTTAACGCTGGACTTGTCCGAATTCATAGCTACACATAAGAGTGAAAGTGTGAAACACACATTGCTAAAATGTAGGTGTTTTGCCTATTTACATGCACTACTAGACTAGATAACCAAGAAAACTAATACTCCTGTGCAGGAGTAATTAGAAAATGTGTCCAACACACACGATGGGACTGCAAGTCACAAAATAGTGAACAATCATCTGCAAATACATCTAAGGCTTCAGAACAGTTCATGAGTAGTACTACCTAAATGCCTAGATCGCTCGATGCATCACGGCTTCGAAAGCAACAAATAAGTAGACAAAGAGTGGCCTAGACACAAACAAGGGGCAAAGCGATAATATTTAGGCCCTATATGGGAAGAACCACCAACGGAAGTTACGACTAACATAAGGGAACGAAGAACTAGATGCAATGGAGAAAGACTAGTTACAGTGAACTAACATATATCTGGCTTGGGAAAATAGACCAACAATAAATCATGAGACGTACTTACTGAAATCAATAACGTATGCAGATGCAAATACATCTAAGGGAATACAAGCCACAAAATTGTGAACAATTAATGATCTGCAAATACATCTAAGGGAGTACACAAAAGATTTTTATTGAAACATGCCAACCTAGCTTGCTAGTTGTTTGAAGATCTATCCAAACAAATGGATGATTTCATGCTTGTCTATATGCATGGGAAGAACGAACGAAAGTTACAACTAATATAAGGGAACGAAGAGCTAGATGCAATGGGACAAAAACTAGTTACAGTGAGCGACTAACGTATCTGGCTTCGGAAAACAGACTAACAATAAATCATGCGAGCTACTGAGATCAAACCGAGTAACCTACTGAAGTCAACACAGAACAGAAGAATCGAACCTATACGCTACTATCACGAAAAAGAAATATACAAGAATGATTTTCATATCGTACCTTGGTCGAGAGCTTCCTTGGCCAGGCTAGAATTGATGAAGGACTGCTCCTTCGTCTATGTGCGCACTGCTGGAATAAGAGTGAAACATACAATAATAAAATACCGCAGGCATGGAAAATGAAACTGGGCTGTAAGCACTTGAATTAATAATGAAATACTGCAGTCGTAAATAAACTAAGAAGACAATTTTACTTTTGATACAAAGATGCCGTTCTCCAATTTTATATCACTTATCACTTTTATGTAGATTAAATCTTGAACGGTTAGGAACACCTAGATGCACGAACATGGAGCTTATATCGTCAGGGGCGCTTTGCCCCTCCTTGCTTCATAAAATAAAAACCGAGCATGCAGCTTTTTACATGGATTAAACGACAAAGAAGACGCTACCCAAAAAGAGATTCTACATTCTAGTTGTGTGATCTTGTAGACAGTAAACCGAGATCCGTCAGCTCTATGGAGCTAAACAACCTCTCATGCAAAACATACTGACGCTTAGATGTAGAATACAACATTCGATGGAAAAATGATGGAGAATCAAGTTATTAATCGCAGATAGTATAGTATAACAAGATTAAAAACGTATGAAAAAAACAAAGATCTACAGGCCGGTCCTAATACAAGTCACAAGTAGCGAATACTCATCTACAAATACAACTAAGGCTTCCAAACACGACATGGGTAGTAATCCTCCTATGGACACAAGATCTACATATATAAAAAATTTTGAGGTACAAAAAAACAAATCTATACATTGAAGCAGACCGGCCGTGCTAGTAGTTTTGGGATCTATCGAAAGGTATGGACAGTTTCCATGGCTTGTATCTACATGTAGAACCAAACAAACAAAGGCAAAACGAAAGGGCTAGATCTAATAGACATTGCCATGAACTAATGTTATCTGGAATGGAAAAAAAAGCTAACAAATCATGGACTTACTGAAATCAACAGGGGAAACAAGCAATGAAGAACGAACTAACCTACACTACTAGCAAACAGTAAGGCTAATACAAGTCACAAAGTAGCGAATACTGATCTACAAATACAACTAATGCTTCCAAACACGAAATGGGTAATAATCCTCCTATGGGTACACAAGATCTACATATAAATTTTTTTTGAGGTAGAAAAAGAAAAAAAAACAAATCTATACATTGAAGCAGACCGGCCGTGCTAGGTGTTTGGGGGTCTATCGAAAGGCATGGACGGTTTCCATGGCTTGTGTCTAAATGTACACAACAAACAAAAACTAGCTCAAATACGGTTACGATCATTAAGCAAAACAAAGGGCTAGATCTAATACACAAATACGGTATTGGTACGGTTATTACCGAGAAATAACGCATGTGGAACGAGAAAACAAACTAACAAATCATGAAACTTACTGAAATCAACATGGAAAACAGGCAAGTGAAGAACGAACCTACACTACTAGCGTGAAAGAAACAAGCAGGAAGGCTTTGCATGTTATACCTATGGGTTGAGGACTTCCTTGCTCAGGGTAGAATGGACGACTGCTGGGTCAGGTGTGGGGGTTTATATAGATAGGGATGGTGGACGAAAGCTGTACACAGATGGAGGGAGAGGCGAGGGCCAGCAAAATTCGGAGCGCCGAAATTAGCAGCGTTTAATGACAATTATTAGAGGTTGCCAAATAAACGGTATATACCTACCTTGGCAACAGCAGAAAGTCAGAAATGTACCTAGAGGGACCCGTTCGGGGCTCCCATATTTGCATAGCTGGAGCTGGAAACGCGGGGAAATTCGCACGCCACTGGATTGTGCCATGACACGTTTAGCTGTTCACACATTACTACAGTTGGGCCAGCTGGATGCAGTATGGACCCCCACGCGAGAGGACGAGGTGATGGAGTGTCTTCGGCCCAATTTTTTAACTAAATAACCTTTCCAATCTAAAACATTTTTTAAATACCTTATGCCCAATTTTATTTTCAAAATTGACACACTAAAGGGTTTTTAGCGTGAGTGTGTGACACATACGAATAACACGCCGGATGAAATGGTGCAATAGGCTGCCATGTCACGTCGGTTGTGTGTGTGTGTATGGGGGGGGGGGTGGGGGTGTCGGGGTGGTGTGTTTTATACGGGTAACAAGCTAGGTACTTTGTAGCGACAGATGTGTTATATCGGGTAACATGCCAGGTGTATTCCGGTGTCTAAGTCAAACAACATGGACGAACACTACTAGACACCTAGCTAGCAATATTCATCTCATATTTTTCAGTAATAACAGAAACAAGTAAACTCTATTACAATATGTGGTCGCTGACATCATCACAGATGAACGTTAACGCGATGCTCACTGTACAATATCAAACTGTGATGACATTGATATTGTAAATAAATAGCATATCGGACATAGTGACATCATCATGAATCGATATTAGAAATGTTACAGTAGTATCGGGCATAATGATGTCATCGCTGACCGTTACAGCAGCATCAGGTATTATAACATCATCATGGACATGATATTGTTGTACATCTCAACCTATCTCAAAACCCAGTTCAGTCCACCGTTATATATAGGTAAGGTTTTCATATTACATTAAGTCCAAGCCTCACCTCTCTCTCTCTCTCTCTCTAGTACTAGTGCATGTATGTGAGTGCTTGCTTTTGTAACTTGTTCAATTTGTAGAAAAAATATTTCAAATAAATTAGTCCAACATTTTAGAAGTATACATAAATATTATTATAAGTATATTGGATAATCTACTTATCTTTTAAAAGTGCAACCCACTAAAAATTACTAAATGCTATTTCTTTCTTCTCTAGTGCAGCCACATCATCACTATTATGTCAATCATCTGATTGCTTAGGAATCATTCGTTTTAACCCGTTAGATTCTTTCTATAAATTCTGTGTGTGTGTGTGTTTTCAGTTCATAGTCCAGCACATTCGTGCATCCCTGCCACCGCCCATTAGTATATGGTAGAAACTGAAACATCCACTAACCATTGAGCTATTGTTGTTAATGCATTAATACCACATCTATTACCCACTATATGAAAATTGCACCACCTGCCGATCAGCATTTCCTTACTGATCTCTTCCCCAGCGGCATTGCAATTATCAATGAATGGCACCCACTACCATCTTAATGCAAACCAAATCTAATAGCGAGTAGATTAGTGTCATTTAAATCCCATTCCAGTGTAGTGGTCCTGCTATGATGCTTTATATAGTAGTTGTTGCCCATTTTCTTTTTCGTTGCAGCTAAACTCTCTCGCACACACACCCACACACAAACACACATAGACAGATGCATACACATATTATTTTATATAATATATGAATCATGTTCTTCATTTCAGTTTTCTTTTATGTTGCTGCGCTACATCAAGCTTCACCAAGATTCTATAAAATGAATGGTTCATCAAGTCACTGCATCTTTCACTTTGGAGCAAGGAAGACTGTTAGGCCTACAACATGTCATGGTTTCAAGAATCATGGGTCAGGTTCTATCTGAAGCGTTCAATCTAGAGAAAATAATATGGCTCCATCAGAAGCCAGACAATTATAGAAAAGGATTATGTAATTTATATTTTATTGTTCCAAAGCAGCCCGCCGCCACAGCCCAGCCCACACCCATCCTCAAACCCTAGCTTGCACAAAAATATAAAAATGCCCCATCCCACAACCCTACCGGTCCCCCCGCCCCACCTACCTCTCTCTCTCTCTCTCTCTCTCTCTCTCTCTCTCTCTCTCTCTCTCTCTCTCTCTCTCTCTCTCTCTCTCTCGCTCCGGCGTGGCACGGTCTCCCCATATCCGCCTCGCCAGCCCGAGCCAGGAGCGGCGCTGTGGCGGGGGCCCCGGATCTGGGAGAGGACGTCTCCGGCGGCGGCGAGCTCGAGGTGTCTTCGAGGGCGGAGCGGAGCACGGCAATGTGGCGGGCGGCGGGGGACAAGCGCGAGCCTAGCGGGTTTTTTGTTTCTTGTGGGAACTGTAATGGCGGGTGAAGATGTTACCCGCTGCTACTATCATCGTCTTGTACAGATTATTTGTAGTTGCGAAGCCGTAGCGGAGGGCTACCATACCCGCCGTTGCAGTGGGTTTTGGCCCACCGCTGCACTGGGTTTTGGCCCACCGCTACTGGCCGTTTTTCTAGTTGTGGTTGTTTCTTTAAAGTTCGAATCAAAAAATGTACCATTGCCGAACATCTGTTGTGCAACTGTATTGCACCCAGTGTGTCATCTTCTCATTCCTTTCATATGCACAACATGCTATCACATTCGAGTTTCCATTATTCCTCTCCGAGCAACACTACCACAAATCGGTACTATAGCGGTGGCAGCAAAATCCGCGTAGCTGCACCAGTTATTGTGACCCGTCGCTAAAAATCGCGGTAATTTTTAGTGGTGGGTCACCTTATGGTCCGTCGTTAAAAAAGGCCCAGCCCACAATCTCCCTAACCCTACTTTACAAGATATAAAATCAACAGTCTTGCCACAGCCGCAGCCACCCACCCCACCTCTCTCTCTCTCTCTCTCTCTCTCTCTCTCTCTCTCTCTCTCCTCTCGCCGGTGCTGCTCCTCCTCCCGCTGGCCGCAGCCCCTCCTGTCGTCAACGGAGCAGCGCGCGGGCCTCCAGGGGTGCCGGCGACACGGGACATGGCCACGTGGGGCACGGCGCCGGGCCGCGGATCCGACCCTTCCTCCCGAGGTGGCGGCACGGCCCCTCCTCTCGCCGGCGGAGCGGCGGTGCGTGCCTCTAGTGGGGGTGTGGATCTAGCCCTCCCCACGATGTGGTCGCACGGATTCGGGCCCCTCCCCTTCGACCGGCGGCAGCGGCGCGGTGCGGGGAGTGGATCCGGCGCTCCCCGCGAGGCGGCCATGTGGATCCGGGCCCGTCCCCTTCGAGCGGCGGCGGCGCGGTGCGTGGGGCACGGATCTGGCCCCATCCCCTTCGAGAAGTGGCGCCGACGTGGCGCGGGGCAATGAACCGGCCCCCTCCCCTTCGAGCGGCAGCAGCGACGCGACCCGGAGGCTCGGATCCGGCCCCTCCCCTTCGAGCGGCGGCGGCGGCGTAGCGCGGAGGCACAGATCCTACCGCCTCCCCTTCGAGCGGCGACGCGGCGCGGAGGCCGCGGACCCTGCCCCCATGCAGGCTGCGATGGCGAGGCTTGGGCGGCGGATCCGCCGCCTCTCCTCGGCGTTGTGTGGTGGGCCCGAGAAGGGCCCTTTTTTTGTTTAGTTATTTAGACTGTAGCGGCGGGTGACCTCCGAACCCTAGATATCTGCTGCTATAACATTTTCTTTTTAACTGCGCATGCGTAGCGACGGATGACCATACCCGCCGCTATAGTCCATTTTGAACCGCTGCGACAGTGATTCTTTGTAGTAGTACAACACACGTTCTGTAGCAACATGGTCCACCAAACCAGCAGCTTCCAGATCATGGAACAGTATCGTGTAGTACTCACAGGGCCTTCAGCACAAGCGGTTAGAGCTCAGCGCCGTTATCGGATGAAAGAGCACTACAAGAAATTTGGCAGGTAGAGGCACTTTCTCAATATAGTAGAGACATTATGATTATATCTCTAGATAAGTATAGAGATATTTTCTAAAATAGCTCTCAATCATCTTTTCATGTACTACTCCCTTACTTAATTGTTGTCGCCGTTGACTTTTTTCTTAAGTTTGACTATTTGTCTTATTCAAATAAAGTTTAAAAAATATGATATTTTTTTTAGAATATGTTTTATCACTAAAGAAACTTGAAATATAGCATATAACTGTTTGTATTTAAAGAAATTTTTTGAATAAGACGAATGGTCATACGTCACGAAAAAAGTCAATGGCGACAATAATTTAGTAAAGGAGGGAGTATTGACTATGAAAGTAACACCATATAAATCCTCTGTAACATAACACCTTAATTAATCAATAAATAAGGAGTAAATCCCTTATGTGGCCCAAAAAAACGTTTTTCTTCCTTATTTGGCCCAAATCAAAACGAATTTCCTTCAAAGGACAAGTTTCAGCTTTTGATTCCATATATGGCCCTACCGTTAGTTTTGAGGTCTAACGGTGTGAAGTGCATGGTAAAATGACATTTTTACCCCTGGCGTGAAATAAACTCAAAAAATCGGTTTTACCATTTGTTTTTCCATTTTATTTTTTATCAAAAAAGAAATCTATTGGTTTTTGACAAAAATAAAATGGTAAACTGATTTTTTTAGTATTTTTTTCACGATAGGGGTAAAAAGGTCATTTTATCTTGTGCTTGACACTTATCCTTTGAAGGAAGTTCATTTCAGTTTGGGCCATATAAGGAAGAGCAACTTTTTTGGGGCCATAGAAGGAATTTGCTCATAAATAAAAGACATCATGTAATGTTATTAATATATAATATGAAGATATACATGGTTGTGAAATCTCGAACTAGGGTATAAGAAATATACATGGTACTTTAGAATATGTCTCAAACATAGAGCCACAATTTACGAAATTTTGGAAAAAATGATGCCACAAGTAAAAATATAGAGATATTTTTTATGACCTATTAAGACGTCTTTACCTTGTAAAGATATTGATAAAGAAATTTTCTAGTTTGCAATTTACAATGAAGATGTTATTAGAATAATACTGCACAAATACACACAGTGATTCATGGATGAGTTGGCTAATAAGACTAAATATATAATTTTACTTGTCGGTGAGTTAGTATTGAGTTCAAGATTTCACAGCCATGTATATTTTAATATTATTAATAACACGAATAGGGCCTCAAAGTGGATGAAGGGATTCTTCCCGTACTAGTATACATCATCGTGTCTTAGCTTTGTGTGAGCCTCTCACGAACCATCCAACCTTAAACGTGTGATCCCCGTACGAACAAATTTATTAGCCGGTGTTGATTCGGAACACGACAGATTGTAAGTCACTTTGTCAACTTTAATGCTCAAGATTTTGACCAAGAAGGAATAGTCCACTTTGTTTACCTTTGTAAATTCTAGCCATCTTTCCATTTGTTTCTTGCTACCAATAAACCCATATGTCGTTGTTTCTCCCTCCTCCTTGATACAACCTATGATAAAAAATAAAGGGAATAAAAAATCTGCTAACAATATAAGTTGAAATATGTTGCACATGAAGGAAGGCGGCTGAGAAGATATAAAGTAAATGAAAGATCAAGAAAAGTTGAAGCTTGTGTCGATCCACACACCCTTGAGATCCGTATCAAATCAAAACCAGAAGGTCTTCCAAGTGCGGAAAAGTGATTGATAAATTAGAAAAGTAGAAATAAAAAAAATCCTTGATTATTCTTAAATTAGTTGCAGTGTTCCGTTTGTTTCCACAATGATAATGTTTTCTCATCATAATTGTATCTCTCATTGTCCCTATATAATACCCTTCTCTCCATCATGGTGATGTTTTGTGATTCTTTACCGGGAGAATTTCTTCTTTGTGGGCATGATTGAGCAAATGGTTGACATATTTGTTCTTATGGTTTAAGTAAGTAATATAGCCCTCCAAGATCCACATATAATCCTTTATTAGATAGGAGAGGGAAGGATACACACTTGAGCGATTGAGAGAAGACCTAACACTTGATGCTTCATGCTTAAATGATATGAGGAGAAGATATAAAAAATGTTTCGTAAGAGCCTTGTGAAAATTTGAATGATTTAAGTATGATGCTAAATTTGTCTTTGAAAAGATAAGAGAAAATTTTTGTGGTGGAATGACAAGTAAATAAGATGATTGGCACTACAATAAAAAGGACAACGCAAGAGTTTTTGCTACATGATTGAATTTGCCAAGCTTTATATTGCTCGAGGACTGGCAATGATTTGAGTGTGGGAGAACTGTTGGTGGTTTCTAGATGCCCATTTTATCTATCAAAAAGAGATGTTTTACGTCCCGGATTGGTTATTTAAACTCACAATTAACCCCATAATTGCATATATTCGAAGTTGTTCTATTTTGGTATATAATGTAGGAAATAGAAGGAAAACAGAACCATTGTTGATAAAGGCTAATGAGCAAGGCAGAAAAGACGGGAAGTTGGGTCGTGCTAATCGGCACGTAAGTAAATACGTTTGGAAAAAGACCCTTTGCCGATCGGCGCAACCGAGAGAAGCCCAATAAAGAGGCCCAATCCGAGAAGAAAGATAGCCCAATCCAATCCGAGTCGAGTCGGTGGATGCTAGGCCAGAATTGTCGAAGATAAAATAACAGAAAAACAACCAAGTCGGGGGATGATGATCGAAGCGAAAACAACTGCAAAGCTAGGATTTTGATATAGTGGCGGCGAAAGGCAGTAAACACCGATCGGATCCACCATAAGCGAGATCATTTCGATCGGCGCCATCACTCGCACCCATCGGCACGCGCGCGTTTAGCGCTGTTCCTCATCCCTTCGTCATGTTTAGCGGAAAGATGAGTGAGTAGTCTCATATTGCCTTGTCCGGTACAGGGATCTAGCTATGTAAACTTTCATGCTTGTTGAAACTGTGTTGATGAATCTCGTCTACGTGGTGCATTTAATTACAATAAGGATGGGCACATCTATTTATACCTATTAGTGTAAGTTGCAATTACACTTTTGCTCACCGTATAGTGAAAGAAACCAGTGGGGAGCAAATTGCACCTTACATGTGACAAGCCGGGGTGAACGAAACCATCATGTCTTGTAGAATACTAAGTTTATCATCCGAGCCGATAAGACTGAATCTGCATGCTAGTGAACCAATCCTAAGAAGGGAATCCTTATTTATCTTGTTACACCTTTCTTAGCAATTACTCGTTTTCGATAAAATATTAGAATACGCTAAGGGAAAAAGAGCTACAATTGTACACCGTCCTCTTACGGTATATGAGTGGATGCACATTAGAATTTTGATTTCAAAATTTAGATTCAAAATTCAAATTCGAATTTAAAATGTGAATTCAAATTTTGAAATTCATATTCAAAACTAAAATTCGAATATCATATTTGACTTTGAAATTCAAAATTTTTGGAATTTCGATTTCCAATGTAAAAGTGGAATCTGAAATTCGAATTTAAAAATCGAGTTTGAATCTCTAATCTAAAATTCAAACTTGAATTTCGAATCTAAAATGTGAAATTTGAATTTAATTTTGAAATAACAATCTGAATATGAATTTACCTTGACGAGAGACTCGCTCGATCCGAGGGTAGAACAAGTAACTTCACACGTTGCTACCACATAAAAAAAATTGATGTGGCGGGTAAATGGGTAAATAATAAAGATTATGTGGGGATATTGGGTACAAGATAAAAAAAAATGGGTGGAGGGAAAAATTTATACGAGCTATTTGATAGGAGGGCAAATCATGAATTGTCCCTCGTTATTGGCATCGGGATTACATAAATTGTTTCGAGGAGAGAAAAAAAACTTATGAAAGAGAATAGATAGAAGGGAAAGGGATTCCAATAGTGAAGGGGAACCCATAGATGGGAAAGGGGTTCCGAATCTGAATGAAATTGAAATCCATGTGCAGGGTCCAGAGCTCGTAAGATATTTACACACAAGCGTGACGGACCCGCCTCACGAAGAGGCGTTTCCGTCTCCAGGATCATCGTGGGTGGCATCACGCGTTGTGATGCCCGATATTACAACATACAAACATACGCATGATACAATGAATATAAGTACAAGTCTCTTACATTCATCCAAGTGCATGTACATCGAGTCTCATAAGCACCGAAGCAAATAAGTTTGGAAATTAACTAAACAGCGGAAGCAATAAGATACAATCGCTCTCTCGGAGATACATCATGGGGCACCCGGCAGAGACAGGTGTTTCCGCCCGAAACACCATGCCGGCACATCAGCGTCGCTACTCCTCCGGACCGCACCACTCCCGGGTGTAGTGGCCTCCGTCCGAGGTCCGATCCTGCCGGACGTCATCTCCAGCGACTAACTCCTTCTCGATGGGGTCCTCTCGAAAACCACATAGAGCAAAGCTCGAGCAACTAGAGCTCAGCAAGACCGACTCGTCAAAGTGGCCAACTACAGCCGACTCCTAGACATGCAAAGGCCAGGGGTAGGATACAATTAAGCACTAAGCTGGCCTACAAGTGAATCCTTACTTTCAACTTTTAGCAGTGTAATTAAGTTGCTCAAAAGAATAAATTTAATTTGCACTAAGCTACTGCATTACATGTTTCCAAACAAGTAATTAAGCAATACAGCAAATTGATCATAATCATCATCATCTTTCTCTTCTTACTACGTTCGGCGCAGGGATAAGTGGTACTCGTTACTCGTGAGGGGCAGCGATTCGAATTGATTTACATCCTGCAGGAGAGACCTGATTGCACGTCACATACGCGCTTCCCGGAAGCCGCATGAGACAACCTTTCCCAGCCGGCATCTGTAGTGTTAGTCGGGCCTAGCTCCCCGAGAAAGGTCCCCGCGCGATGCCGTCCCGGACGTCATCCGTGAGTAGAGTGCTCCCTTCGTCCTCCCAAATTCCTGCCAAGTAATCAAGGGAGTAGGGTATCTCTCTAACATACAGCAACCATCGACACGTCCGTTTACTCGGGCCATTAACTCCAGCATGCAAACAGTACGTTCAAACTTAATCCACATAGGCCGGACACGACGCAGTCCTTGTCCGCACGAGACGGGACTACCATCTTGAAGACTCTTTCGAGTCCTTCACTTTCCACCTAAGTTGCCCGTTCGGCCTCCAATTTTCCATTCTCTTCTCAAGTACTTGGCATCGTGTCCAAAAAGGTGATTGTCCTGTCTACGAGTGGTCTCCGTACCACTCGACGGATCATCGCCCTAATTAAGCAAGAATCTAGCGTAGGGCCAGCGAACATGGACATCGGGATCCTATCGCACGCTAGGGTCTTCATCACAACTCCTGTAGACCTAATGCACAATACGAGACCTACAAACATAGTGATGAAATTAAAAGACTTAATTAATTAGGTTGTGCACCGGGGCTTGCCTTGAGCTTGACCCTGAGCAGCTGGGTCAGCAACACCAGTAGTTTACGGCTCCTCCTCGCCGGTCACCGCGTTCACCACCGCAGACTACATGATGCAAAGGTGATGTGTGAATTTGATGAAAACCTGATTTGAATATTTATGGAATACGTGCGAATTTCATCAAATACACGTAATTTGTGAGTATAAAATAAATTGGTGTCCAGCGAGGTGAAATGATTTAATTGCGATTGACCAATTTAATTTACTTCATCAACTCCCATGAAGCATTTAAATCATTATCACATGTGCAAGGGAAATAATCCAATAATCCTAGCAAAATTAGGTAAAAATAGCAATTAAATTGCCTCTGGTCCTTAATCACATGGTATGGATAATAATTAAGCTAAGCTTCCTAATTTGGGGCAATTAAATAATTAATTAGGCCCTAATCTTGAATTTCCTAAAAAGAAATTAACCTAAATAAATTACATCTGATCATGCCAAACTAAATGCACTATAAAATAGTACATGTCTCAAGGCTTCCAACAAATTTTAGTTTGCAATTTTTTGAGGTCTAGAACTCTAGATATGAATTTTATAAGTTTAAACAAAATTCAGCCTTAATTACAAAAATGCCATTTGGATTTAAATTTAAATCCCGCGCCAGGGTCCCACATCGGGGACCATAGGGTTCCTGGGCCGTGTGGCCCGCCCTGTGGCCCCGTCGGCGGCTCGCGCGCAACCCGGCACGGGTCGGGCGACACGGCGAAGCCGGTGGAGGTAGAGGCGTGGGCCGGAGCTCACGAGAGATAGCTCGACGGCGAGCGGCGGTGGTGGTCGGGGTTCGGCGAGGTTGCACGGGCACCGGAAGCTCCGAATCCCGTGCCGTCAGCTCGCGAGAGGTTCGCGGGAGCTTGGAGAAGACCGGCGTTGACTCCAAGGAGGATGAGCAACACCGGAGATGGTCATCGGCGTGGTGGTGACGGCGGTCGGAGCACCTGCGGCCGGGAAGAAATGGAAATCCGACGATCTCGCGAGACAAAAGGGAGGGGTTAGGGTTTGGGGAGCTGCTCCACCGAGGTGCGCACGCACCGGGAAAAGAATTGGACGGAGAGGCTCACCGGAGGTGGAGGAATCGGCCGTGGCGTCGGTGGCGGCCGGAGGTGAGCTCACCGGGAAATCTTCGAAATTTGGTTGGTTTAGCTCACCATTTTTGGGGGTTTTTGGTTGTGGAGCAAGGTAGGGGTGTGGCGGTACTCGTGGCGTGCTCGGTCCGAGCTGCGGTGACTGGAGGCGGTGGGGGCGTCGGAGCTCCGCAGCGGCGGCAATGGAGGCTCGGTTGGGGAGCAAGGAGGAGGGGAGACCGGGGAAGAAATGGAGAGGGGCAGGTCCCGATCGATCCTTAGGCTCCTCCCCGAGCTCCCGACCAGGTGGGCCGCGGCTAAGGGGCAAGCCCCACGCGGCGTCGGCATACGGACACGCTGGCGCGCGGCGCGCGCCCGTGGGTCGCCACGTGGGGCTGACAGGCGGGTCCCACGAGAATATTCCCCCAGCATCTCTTTTTCCCCCATTTTCCAAACGTGGTCTGATTCGAAATTAAAAATTCAAATTCAAGGCCTTCCCAAGCTCAAAAATTGAAATGGAGAATTTTCCTTGATAGTACAGCTCTAGAATGTGACATACACGTCGAGTTTGCTCCAAAATTATTTCTAGATTAATTCTGAAAATTCAGAGAAAGTGCTTAAAAGTTAAGATTCTCTGATTTATTTGAGGTATCAAACCTTACTGAAATCCAGTGGGGTTTTGTCCTAGATTTTTCTTTTGACATGCCCTACAACATATATGTTTGTTTCACCATACTTGGGTTATATAAATTTGAGTTGTAGTTCAATTCAAAGTGTATATGAATTTCTTTTTAGGCCAAATCATAATGCATGTCAACGAAAATTCTTGGAGGGGTTCGTCCAGACCTGAGGTTAGTTTTAAAAATACTAACTTTGCAAAAACGTGACACGGAGTGTCACAACAACCCCTCAATTTGTAGATAAATTGTCGTAATCATCGGTTTCATCTCACCTTTATCCCCTCCGCCTCCAGCGCTTTCCGGTTTTTTTTTCTCTATTTCGCCCTTCTTTTTACTTGCCCTGTACTCCTCGTACTCGAATTATTCGTGTTTGCGGGCTTGCGGCCACCAAATTACCAATCATTGATCTCACACCGGATTAGGCGAAGTCCTTTGTGAGAATTTCGCCGGCCTGCAACTCTATTGAGGCGGATTTCGTTGTTCTTGAGCTGGATTTGGTCAAGAATTTTCTGTGGCCGAGTTTTGGGAAGATTCAGTTCTGGTTCTTGGACTACGGCTCAGGGCATGGAGCCGCGGGCGTGGCTCAGGGCCGTGATTTTGATCTGCTTGCTGCCACTTGGCTCCGGGAGAGGTAGGTTCTTGAGCCTCCTTTCACCTGTCTTGTTCGCGAAAAAAAGACAGACAGAGACAGAGAGAGAGAGAGAATGAAATGTCTTGGATTACATTCCTCGTTCTCTTAGAACTAACTATGTGCTACTGCTAGCGAACTCTCTTTGCCGGTTAATTGTGCCAAGTTTGCTTGGGGACTGCGTCATTGGTGTCCAGGAACCGTTTAGGACTACAAGATCTGTAGCAGTTCATGTTTAGAGCATTTATGTTGTTGCCGAACTTGTGAAATGGGATACCATCTTGTGAAATGGGATACCATCTGTAAAACTAAGAAAAAAGGGGGTTTGGGTATCAAAAATATCAGGAAAACTAATATAAGCCTGTTAATAAAATGGTGGTGGAAATTAGAGAATGAGGATGGGTTGTGGCAAGACATAATCAAGAAAAAATATTTAAAGGGACGGCCTATTAGTTCTGTGAAACACAGAATAACAGATTCCCCCATGTGGTCTGATTTACTAAAAATCAGACACATATATACTGATGCCAGGAAATTTGAAGTGGGAAATGGTACAATGATTAGCTTTTGGAAAGACAGATGGTTGGAAGACAAACCTTTGAAGCAAATTTATCCCATCCTGTTTGAGTTTAGCAAAAATCAGGATATTACAGTGGCTCAATGTGCACAGGCAGGATGGGTAATTGATTTCAAACACAGCCTACCTAATGTAGTACACAATAACTGGTACACATTAGCTGAGAAGTTAAATGGAATCCAACTATTTGATCACCAAGACAAAGTGGTGTGGCTACTAGATAAATCTGGGAAGTTTACGGTGAAATCCATGTATGAAAAGCTCACCAGAAGAGAAGAAGGGAAAAACTTCAGACATATTTGGAAAGCCAAAATCCCAGAGAAAATCAAGGTCTTCATGTGGCTTCTGGAAAATCAAGCCATTCTAACAAAAGATAATTTGTTAAAGAGAAAATGGAAAGGGGAACCAAACTGCTACTTTTGCTCGAACCAGAGAGTAGCACTCATTTGATGTTTGAATGCCCCGTGGCCAAGGTAGTATGGGGCATAATCGCCTGGTGCTTCAAGTGTGGCAATCGACCTAGATCGATGTTACAATTCTGGGATTGGATAAAGGCAGCTTTGCCGGGTGGAGAAAGTGTAACTATGCTAGGGTTGTCAGCAATTTGCTGGGCAACATGGAAATCCAGGAATAAAGCTTGTTTTGATAAGAAATTGATTAGTCATCCCTGAAATTATATGTCAAGCTTGTTCTTACATGAAGTATTGGGCAGGCTTGTATCCTGAGGATATTCAACAGGTGATCCACGCTGGAGCAGAGGCGATGCTGAAGACGGCAATACAAGTCATGGGAAGACAGGGCAGGTGCATTCTACTTCCACTCCCGGGTCCAGCAGATGAAGATGAAGAGAACAATACCAGGAACTAGGATGGACTAAGAAAAGATGCGGAAAGGCTGAAGCGGAAGTGTGTTTTGTCAAATTCTCGGAGCTCTCGTACTCCCCTGTCTGTAATATAAGTTGCTATGTTTGCACCCTTACGTGGTTATTCTAGAGACCTGGTAACCGAGTAGGGGTCGGGGGAAGGGCTGTCCTTCCCGGTCGTTGCGTTTTCCGTTTCTCGAACTCTTTTGCTTGTATCAACTTGATCTCCGTTTCTTTTGAAATGGAAGGGAGAAATCCGATTCGAAAAAAAATGTTGTTGCCGAACTTAGATTTTATCTTTAAAATGCTTGTTACTCACATTACTTTCATGGATTTCTAGTATAAATTAGTCTGTTTTGTTTTTATTACATCACATAGTGCACATTGTATTGTATTCTTATGTCATAACGCCCTTTCAATTTAGAATGGAAAACAAAACATGCACCCATATATGACCCATCCCTTGCCCTGGCGCTAGCTGAATTCACTGCTGCTGTAAGTTCATCTGTATTTCTTCTTTTGGTTGTCTTCTTTTTTGGACTATTTCTTATGAACAAAACGGTAGGGTTTTATAGCGTTCATGCTTTTCTGCAGGTCTATACTTCTGACCTAACACAATTATTTACGTGGACCTGTGAAAGATGTGGTGACTTAACAGAGGTATTAATCATATATGTTTTCTTAAATCACAGTTATGATTTGCCAAAGTTTGGCCAAATTTACATTTACTTTGGTGATGAAGATTCAATTAACTTATTCGGCTGCTCAGGGGTTTGAGGTGATAGAGCTGATTGTTGATGTGAAAATTGCTTGCAGGTTGTTCTCTCTACTCTTAATACTTTTCCCTTCTAGTTTGCAATGTACTGGTATTTATATGTTTCATGAATCAGGCATATGTGGGTATTGCGAGTGAGATGAATGAGGTAATAGTGTGTTCAGAGGCACTCAAGAGACCAGGTAGTTACTATATGCCTTTTAAGTGTTGATTCTTTGCAAAACTTTACCATAGAATGTCTGATGTATTTAACAAGTGCTAGGATTCTTTTTTAGATTAATTATGGATTAAAGAATGTGACACTCATGACATATGGGCAACCTCGGATCGGCAATGCTGTCTTTGCTTCTCATTTCAAAAGATATTTACCAAATGCAATTCGAGTTACCAACGCACATGATATTGTGCCTCATTTACCCCCATACTACCAGTACTTTTCACAGAAGACGTACCATCATTTTCCACGAGAGGTATGTTTTTTGTTTGTTTCCCTTTATCTATTCAAGTTAACAGCTACAGAAGTTCTCTATTTCTTGAATTTTAAAATATGTTATAAAAGTTTCCGACCTAAAATCACTTGCCAATTTTTGTGGCACCTACTAATCTTATCTTTGCCCTTCCAGGTGTGGATCCATAATCTTGTCTGTGAGGGGAAAAAGTGTGCGTGACCATCTACAGTATCTTGGCATCAGCATGCATGCTGAGTCATCGGGATCTTGCAGGATCGTCACACACAACAAAACACTGGAGTGCAACTTGGATCCTGCTGGCAACATTGTATTGTCCAAGTCGTCTGGTTTACTGGTTCATCAGCAACAGTGTACAGTGAATAAACTTAAGATACCATGAATTCTTTGGTTTTGCTAATCCTCTTTTGATGACGGATAAATTTAGATGAATCAAAAGGGGGAATGGGAAGAAAGACTTGAGTATATGTAAATAATATCAATCTTCTTTGTAAGGGACTAAGGGTGCTTGTTAGGAGTCTCCAAGGATGTGGACATGTATATAATCTGTATATTACATGTGTCTCAAATTTATTGAAGCACGTCATCTGCTATTTGCAATGATTTACTGGTTCCTCCAACTATCAATCTGACTTTTCGTTGTGCCTTCATGGTGTCAACTTTTGAAGTTGATCGGCATTCTAATGTCGCAGCAGAGACTGAATACTTTTTATTGAGAAATTAGTTTTGTAATGTTCTTTCGTATTCCTTATGTGGTCGATGTGACCTTTTATATTCGAAAAACCAAGAGGTTTTGAAACTCAATTCCATCGGCAACAAAATAATTAACTAAGTAACTTTTTACAGACTACTTGGAATGTCTCAATTTATTTGCCACTTAGGCTCTAGAAACCAGAGTTTTTTTTTTGGAGTACACTAGACACCAGAGTTGAGAAGAGATTAAAAGCTTAGTGTACAAGGGTATATAAAGAGTCACATACAAGGTGTTGTTGCTCACATTAGTTTTAGAGTGCAGGAAAAACAAGAAAAGTTGTGAAGCATAGTATTTCATAATTTAATGATATGAATAAAGTCAACACTGGATAATTGTTATCATCAAACATGCTATTCATCTTTCAAACTTGAAATTAGATTTTATTTTCAAGAAAAAATAAAGTATTTTCAGAGCCCTATGTCTTGAGCATTGTGAAATTATTACAAATCCACATGTTTATGTATTTTGAAACAGGTAACCTGTGCAACCGCACGGGGTTGATGGGCTAGTGTTCCTAACACACAAGAGATTCCTCTCTAGCTACCCAAGTGAATATGCTAACCCACATTTTTTTGTTAACTGTCGGTAGATAAATTTTACGAAGGAAAAAGGACGACATGTTTATAAAAGACTATAAATATATATAGTTATTGAGAAAAAACAAGCAGATCAACAATAACATTTAACATCAATCATTCTGATAATTAATGGTTTATCTTGAAGACAAAATGTAAACGACACGCAAGAGGGTGGCAATGCACCAAACCATAACAGATACTTTAAATTTCCGGGGAAAAAGGCAATAGTTCAAACGACCACCCATTAATATGCCTCACGGCAATGATTTATTCTAAGGTTGACTGGCATACCAGTAAGGTTATGCACCTACTAACCAGTCTTGTGCTCCGGCTTCCATGTGGACACCGAGAAGATGGGCACCTTGTGTGAGAAGAGCACGATGCTCCCACTGTCACCCCTCTGTATCCCGAAGTCCCACTCCTCGCAGTGGACCGTCATGTCGTATATGAGCTTCGCAGCCACATACAAGGTGTTGTTGCTCACAACTGCAGGCTCGAACCCAGCCATCTGCATCCGCACCGCCCAGCGTGCCACCTTCTCGTGGCGCTCCCGCCGCAGCACGCCATCGTTGGCGATGATGTCCATGACCTCGTCCCGGAGCAGCAAGCGCGGGCCAGCTTGGCCGACCTCCAGGTCACGGAACAGCGCCGTGTAGTAGTCGAAGGCGTTGGCCACGCGGTTGGTAAGCGCGGCATCGTTGTGGTCAGCTTCCTGCTCCACCAGCACCATCAGCCTCGGCGTCACGTCGCCGAGGACGTGGAGGAGCACGTCCGCCTTTGTTAGAGTGCCGTTGTGAGCTGGCAGCTCGTCGGCGATGAGGCGGTGGAGCTGCAGCGTGGAGGTGACCACCAGGGCCTCGCCCTGGCAGGGCGCGATGCCAAGGGAAGCCAGGCTTGGAGGGGCGAAGCGATCGATGTGGGATCGCACCGGGATGAACAGCAGGGGCACGTGCAGGCGCACGGCCTCCTGCGTGACCACCGCGGCGGCGCGCGAGAGGAACTCGTCCTGCTCGTTGACCACGGTGAGGCGCAGGCACGGCGGGCCCCCGGGACGCGCGGCGAAGGTACGGATCAGCTGGGCCCACTGGGTGGGCGCGGCACCGCCGAGGTCGACGACGTGGACCTGGTGCTCGCCGCCGAGTGCCTCCAAGATGGCGTGGTTGACGGCGGTGCCGGCGATGCGGACGAGCGGGCACAGGACGCTGAAGCTCTCCCGTGCGGCCTGGTCGGTGGTCCCCAGTGGCTGCGGGGGCTGGAGCTGCAGCGCCCAGGCCAGCCCCGGCAGCAGCGACCGCATCGCCTGGTGCGCCAGGGCCTCGGCGAACACCAGGGCCACGCGCCGCAAGCCGTGGTCGCCGCCGGTGGCGTTAGAGGCCACTGGCAGCATGTAATGGAGCGCCGCGTTCGCCGCCATGACGTTCCCCGCGCACATTGCAGCGGCGCACTGCTGCATTATGTTCTTGAGGAAGTGGAACAGGTTGTCACCATCACCACCGTGTAGCTCGGGCACAGGCGCAGGCGGCGGTGCAGCCACCACCGGCGTTGTCGCCTCCGTACTGGCAGCTGGTTGGCTGTGTGCCACTGCCAACGACGAGGACCCCTCCTCCAGCTGGCGACCTTGGTCAGCAGCTGTCGTCTTCACCAGCCAGACCTCCTGCCCAGCATCCTCCGTCATGGGCTCCTCCTTCACCACAGCCTTGCCCTTAACGCTGGACTTGTCCGAATTCATAGCTACACATAAGAGTGAAAGTGTGAAACACACATTGCTAAAATGTAGGTGTTCTGCCTAAATGCCTAGATCGCTCGATGCATCACGGCTTCGAAAGCAACATACAAGTAGACAAAGAGTGGCCTAGACACAAACAAGGGGCAAAGCGATAATGTTTAGGCCCTATATGGGAAGAACGACCAACGGAAGTTACGATTAACATAAGGGAACGAAGAACTAGATGCAATGGAGAAAGACTAGTTACAGTGAACTAACATATATCTGGCTTGGGAAAATAGACCAACAATAAATCATGAGACTTACTGAAATCAATAACGTATGCAGATGCAAATACATCTAAGGGAATACAAGCCACAAAATTGTGAACAATTAATGATCTGCAAATACATTTAAGGGAGTACACAAAAGATTTTTATTGAAACATGCCAACCTAGCTTGCTAGTTGTTTGAAGATCTATCCAAACAAATGGATGGTTTCATGCTTGTCTATATGCATGGGAAGAACGAACGAAAGTTACAACTAATATAAGGGAACGAAGAGCTAGATGCAATTGGACAAAAACTAGTTACAGTGAAGGACTAACGTATCTGGCTTCGGAAAACTAGTTACAATAAATCATGCGAGCTACTGAGATCAAACCGAGTAACCTACTGAAATCAACACAGAACAGAAGAATCGAACCTATACGCTACTATCACGAAAAAGAAATATACAAGAATATATGATTTCCATATCGTACCTTCGTCGAGGGCTTCCTTGCTCAGGCTAGAACTGATAAAGGACTGCTCCTTCGTCTATGTGCGCACTGCTGGAATAAGAGTGAAACATACAATAATAAAATACCGCAGGCATGGAAAATGAAACTGGGCTGTAAGCACCTGAATTAATAATGAAATACTGCAGTTGTAAATAAACTAAGAAGACACTTTTACTTTTGATACAAAGATGACATTCTCCAACTTGATATCAGTTATCACTATTATGTAGATTAAATCTTGAACGGTTAGGAACACCTAGATGTACCAACATGCAGCTTATTCATCAGGTGCGCTTTGCCCCTCCTTGCTTTATAAAAAAAACGAACATGCAGCTTTTTACATGGATTAACCGACCAAGAAGACGCTACCCAAAAAGAGATTCTACGTTCTACTTGTGTGATCTTGTAGACAGTAAACCGAGATCCTTCAGCCCTATGGAGCTAAACAACCTCTCATGCAAAACATACTGACGCTTAGATGTAGAATACAACATTCGATAGAAAAATGATGGAGAATCAAGTTATTAATCGCAGATAGTATAGTAACAAGAGTAAAAACGTATGAAAAAAACAAAGATCTACAGGCCGGTCCTAATACAAGTCACAAAGTAGCGAATACTCATCTACAAATACAACTAAGGCTTCCAAACACGACATGGGTAGTAATCCTCCTATGGACACAAGATCTACATATATAAAAAATTTTGAGGTACAAAAAAACAAATCTATACATTGAAGCAGACCGGCCGTGCTAGTAGTTTTGGGATCTATTGAAAGGTATGGACAGTTTCCATGGCTTGTATCTACATGTAGAACAAACAAACAAAGGCAAAACGAAAGGGCTAGATCTAATAGACATTGCCATGAACTAACGTTATCTGGAATGAAAAAAAAAAGCTAACAAATCATGGACTTACTGAAATCAACAGGGGAAACAAGCAATGAAGAACGAACTAACCTACACTACTAGCAAACAGTAAGGCTCTAATACAAGTCACAAAGTAGCGAATACTCATATACAAGTACAACTAATGCTTCCAAACACGAAATGGGTAATAATCCTCTTATGGGTACACAAGATCTACATATAAATTTTTTTTGAGGTACAAAAAGAAAAAAAACAAATCTATACATTGAAGCAGACCGGCCGTGCTAGTTGTTTGGGGATCTATGGAAAGGCATGGATGGTTTCCATGGCTCGTGTCTACATGTAGAACACGAAAACAATGGTTACAACCAGTAAGCAAAACGATGGGCTAGATCTATTAGACATTGCCGTGAACTAACGCATCTGGAATGGGGAAACAAACTTACAAATCATGCGACTTTACTGGAATCAACATGGGAAACACACAAGTGAAGAACGAATCTACACTACTAGCACGAAAGAAACAGGCAGATGGGAAGGCTTTCCGTGTTATACCTATGGGTGAGGGGCTTCCTTGCTCAGGGTAGAATGAGAATGGAGGACTGCTGGGTCAGGTGTGGGGGTTTATATAGATAGGGATGGTGGACGAAAGCTGTACACAGATGGAGGGAGAGGCAAGGGCCAGCAAAATTCGGAGCGCCGAAATTAGCAGCATTTAATGACAGTAATTAGAGTTGACAAATAGACGGTATATACCTTGGCAACAGCAGAATGCCAGAAACGTATGTATCGGAGGGACCCGTTCGGGGCGCCCATATCATTTTGCATAGCTGGAAACGCGGGGAACTCCCGCATGTGTCCCTCGATTGCTCGGTTCAGCTCAGCGTGGGACCTCCCGCGTGGTCTTCTCCCTGGAGCATGTCTCCCTCACCGCCTCCATTGCGCAGCTTGCGCTGGCTAATATCCAACCTTCCTCACGTGTGGCGAGCCCCCAAGCTTGAGGTGCTATGTGGTCCTGCTGTGCAGCAGCAAGACCTCTCAAGTTGAGTAGCCTCGCAGCGTGTCCTGTCTGTATTTTATTTTTTCGAGAACATTCCATTTCATTAAGAAGACCTGTCTGTATTTTTGTCACTGCTCCATGGGAATTTTCTGTTGATTCTTTGCTTCCAGCGCCAACTTATAGCTTTGGTTCAGAAATAAACTAAACACGCAAAGACTGCGACGATGGTTGTGCAAAGTGCGCTTCTTGATTCACGCTGGACATTGTACTACATTACCACCTAATGGAGAAAAAAGAAACCTAGAGAGAGCAGCATTCTGCTTCAGCTGTAATTGGAGCAGCATCTCTCTCGAAGAGAAGCTGTAATGGGAGATGTAATGTTCTGTTTTATCCGCAAGTTTCAGTTTTGCAAAGCTATTTTTATGTCGCTGAAGGTTACGTGTATTTTGTAAAAGCAATTTTTACTTTAGGCAGTCACATAGATTTCTTTGCAAATACGGTTGATGCCTCTCTACCCAGTCAACTGCTCCCCTATCAATCCTGTGACAATTAGAAACAGGTTATAGAAGCAACAAGGTGAGTACGTGTATGAACCTCTGTACTTGCGACTTATGCAGATTCTGTTTAGTCTTTGAGTGAGGCACATCGGTAAGTTGGAGAAACCCAAACTGTAACAGCCCAAAATTGTATCAAGATCATTGTGTAATAAAAATGTTGGAGTTTGGAAAAGGTTTGATTAAATTTGGAAAGAAATTGAATTCAAATCGGATGAGAATTGGTTGAATTAATTCGCAAAGCGTTTATTTGAATTTCTGTCGCTCTCGGCCGAATCTTCTTCGCGCGGCCCAACTTCTCTTTCTCTTCGTGCAACCCAGTCCGGCCTAGCCCGCGGTCAACAGCGTCGTCTTCCACCTTTTCCCCTTTTCCTCCGTCTTCGCCGGAGCGGGCGCCTGCGGAGCGCGCCACCTCCGACGCTTGGCATTTTCTGCCGCCACAACCACCCCGGACCCGCGCCAACCACTCCCTCCACCCTTTTCTGCCTACAAAACCCCCGAGCCACCGTCCTCCCCCCCCCCATCTCCCCCAAACCCTAGCCGCCACCGAGGCGCGGTTTCCGTCGCCGCCATTGAGGAAGCTCCGAGCTAGTAAGTCTCGTCCTGCTTTTCTTGCACGGCATGCGACGGCGCGTCTGTTGGTGCTAACCACGTCGTGTTTGGTGCTGCGTCGAGGGCAGGCTGGCGTCCGAGAGTTCCGCGTCGTCTTCTTCTTCGTCGTCGACCATCGTCGCCGGTAGGTTTCCCTCGAGCTCAAGCTGTGTTCCTTGTTCCCCTTCGCGCGCTGCATCTCCTTGCTCTAACCATCGCCTTGTTGTCTCTTGGAAGCACTGGGAACGAAGCTTCGCGCGGTCACCACCGACTCCCGCACGGCGTTCATCACCCGCCACCGTCTAGCCGCCTCGCTCGTCGTCGCCGCAGCTCCTCCGTTCTCCCGGAGCTTCGCTAAACCTTGCTGGTGAGCTCCCGCCACTTCTCCCCTCCTTTGCCCCCTGGATTGTCCGCGAATTTCTAGTGCCCGTCGTGCTCCGCCGCCGTCAAGCCATGGCCGTCGGTGGGCACTTGGTTTGAGGCGTGCTCGTGCTCCTCTGTTAGTTCCCGTAGCTTCGTAGGAGCTTGTGCTTGCTCGTGCGCGTGTTGGTTTGGAGAAAGGTTGAGGTTTTGCTTGGGTTCGCGGAGCTCCGTTGAGCCGCCGCCGCGGATCTCACCGCCGGCGTTGCTCCGGTCGATCTTTCGGGCCAATGAGAGTTCCGTTAGGTTCGCGCGAACTTGAGCCGCGTTTTTGGTGTGCAAAGTTGGGGGCTTTTGCATGGTGCGGGGCTTCCCCTTCGCTGGCCACCACCGCAGCAACTCCGGCGAGCCCGCTAGTCGCCGTCGGTGGGAGCCGGTGCTCGCGTCGAGTGCTGGCGGGTGCGCGGTGGAGAGACGCGTCCCTTGGTGCGATTGGTTGAAGCACCGGCGAGCCGTAGCGCTTTGGCGAGGCGAGTCCGGTGAGGGACGCGGTGGCGCTCGAGCGGCGCCGCCCCTTCCGGCGTGATGACGTTAGGATGGCGTCATCGTGGGCCCCGCGTGCTTGGGTTGGTCCATGGGATTTGGTTTCCACTCTTGGATGGACGCGGTCCATGTGGACCGCAGAGAGAGAGGAGAGAGAGTGGGCCCGTGGACCCGGTCCACGGAATAGTGCTGGATCGCGGAATATTCCGAGGAATATTCCCTCATTTTTCTTTTCTTGGAATTTCCGAATTTCTTTTTCCTTTGGAAATTCATATCTTTTTCCTGGAGTGTCGAGAAAAATACACGGTCGATTACGTTGGACTCGTAGCGACGTGCTCTACGCGTTAGTGTAGCTTTTGGTCATGATCTAGTACCATAAATTCCGTCGTTCATTTCGTCCCTTTCCTTTTGCCTCGTTTTGCGTGCCTAACCCCGTTTTGCGATCTTTTTGTCAAAGGGTGCCGAGGAGATTCCGCCGAGCCGCGAGTACGAGGAGTTTCCACTGAGCAGCCGTTCGAGTACCCCGACCCAGCCTAGGACCCGCGTTTCCAAGGCAAGCCGCAATCCTTGACCACTCTTGTTTTTGTAGTAAATTGCTTAGTTGCTTAATTGAACCCCACATGATGATTATACTTGTTTTTGTATAAAATAAAATGTAGGTGTTTCTTAGGTGTCGAGTTTCTATACTAGATACCCTGTAGGACTTTGCGAGGGCGAGTGTAGGTGATTAGGTGCTTGAGAGACTTTTGGGGAGTCTCTATTTGGAGAGTGCCCGTTGCGGGTACGATTGTGTAGGGACCTTGGGTTATGGGGTTCCTGTCGTGGTGACACTCGTTGTTGAGACTGTGGTTTGAGGAGAGGGATGGTGACTCGCCCGACGGCTTGAGGACCGGTTCTTGTGCTTGCTTTCTCTTTGGTTTACTAGCATACCACGTGACCCGTATAGGCGAGCTAGATCGGGATACTTAGCGAGAGGACTGTATGGCCCGCCGTGGTGCGGAGTTAGTGTTAGTGGGTTTTTGGAGCGTTTGTCTAGACCCATGAGCGAGAGGATATCCCACCTGGCCCGTGGTACGTCTTGTCACACCTTCGGGACCTTCTTTTTCTATGTTATGGTTCGAGGATCCCATACCTAAGGGACGGGCGCCTACCGGTCGATGCTTTGTTGAATGATCTTGTGAGTGTTGCTGTGCTTAGGCCACGACGGTGGTCCTATGTTGTAGTACCTCTTCACGTGGATACGGATGCTTACTCTCTGCGAGAGATATATAATCTATACGTATAGCTTAGCCCGGGGTATTGGGCACTACTTCGAGCGGCCCACTTGATTAGCATTTACTACTTCTCCCCTACGATAGGTGTTTTACTTCCGGCTTCGAGCTGTGGTTCCAGTGGAGGTGTGTTGGACATAAAATTTGACCCTTGCAGGATTGTGTTGTTTCCTGCAAGGCCACTTATAAAATTTGACTAATAATAAAATATGATTCACATAGACTTGAGGAATAATTGCTTTAGGTGCTAGCCCTTGCCTAACCTTGTAATATCCAAGCATGCATACATTGTTGCTAGGTAGTTGCGGCTTGTTGAGTACTTTATGTACTCACGGCTTTCCCACTTTGTTTTTCGAGACGCCGGTTCGGATGATCCCGCCGAGCTCGCCGACGGAGCCGGCAGAGTGGAGTGACGCTCTCGCCTACACTCGAGTGCTTGTGGGTGTTGGTCTTCATCGCCGATCTTCATGTGAGACGCTTCCGCTAGATTTCATCCTTGTTATCGCGATGGCCTGCGTGCCACGCTCTTTGTATCCATGAGATTTGAGATTTGAGCTTATTATTGTACTATTGGAGATTCTACTATCTTGCCTTGTTTTATTCTATCTTTATGGTTTATGGATGCTAAATTGTGATGGATGTACGTGCCACACTCCTAGGAGTGGCACGGAGGTACAAAGGGTTCGGGTTTCTCTTGGTGAAATCCGGCTCCTCACACAAACTCACGCATCACCCGTTGCAGGAGGTGCCACCCAACAACATAGAAAAAAACTTGAGGTAACTTGCACCTCCAATAGTCTTTATAACGAGTAAACAATGGAATAAATTCCATTTGCACATCCTCATGTATCATATGGCTCCCAAGTGACCTGCACGACATGAAACATGCGTGTGGATGAAACTGGGTATAAAATTTGTGCTCACAACATTTCCAATCATTGCGCAAAGTATGATCTGACCTAGCTCTAGGTCATGGCATCAAACTCATTTGTGTATGCAATGTACCTATTTTTGTGTATTTCCGACAACATTAATACAATTTTCCAAGGGTAAACCTACAGTTGGAAGGGAGCCTTCATCCAGCAATCCTACTCCTACAAGAAGAAGAGTATTAGTTTTATCCAACACATACATATACCTAACAAGGTTTGAAAATGAGGGCAGAACTTCTTACCTCTGCTGGACCACACTCAGGTCTACTCACTGAAAATTGCTCCCACATCCCAACCTGCAGGAGATAGGCGCAACATCCCAAGTCCGCATTGTCTTCCTTCCTCAAGCAGGCTTGGCATGTGCCTCTCAATGATATCAACATCTATCTCCTCTTCTTCCTCCACTTTCTCTTCCACCGACAACATAAAAAAACAAACGTGAGCTCACTTCAGAATGCTTCATGTCACGATCATCCAATGCTGCAATGCACCACATGACCTATTTTAACAATGCCGCTTGAGTTGTTACTCGTTACCGTGTTTCGGGATCTGGTGGGGATGCTTTTCGGTGCTGACTCCCCCTTATCAATCGGCTTGCTTGGTGCCAAGAATGATAAGTCCCCTTTAACTTTGGTCACCGCGGCTGGAGCCACATCGTGTACCACCATCGCCGAGAGAGGGTTCCTCATGTTTGACCACAACCTTGCCCTTATTGTGTGACAACTCCTTTGAACTCATGATTGCAAAGAGGGATTTAATCAAATGGTAATATTGATAATAATGCAACAAAACAGAATTAGGAGGATGCAGGAACATAAAATAATGAGAAAAGAGCTGACAATATATAGAAAAAGATTATATGCAGATGTCACGATTCATTTTCGTCACTATTTTATAATGCAAACAAGTTGATAAGGCTAAATCAAACTAGAAATGGTAAGGAACATTTACACCACCATAAGAAGCTTAACCATATATAATGAAGTAAGGTCCATCAAGCTATTTCAACATGAGTTATCCTTGTCAAAGGCTGGGACTAAGCCACGGGAGAGTAACAAGGAAGGTGAAGAGTTGCCTAATTTCAGGAACAAGGACGGCCTGCACATGGCTGGCATGGCGCTTCAAAGATGGAAGTGAGAGTTGTGCATGCGTGCTCGTGAAAAAGGGGCTCGCGTTCATCTTAGAAAGTCTTTTACTATTTTAGAAAGTGTAATTTGAAATCCAAATAGGACTGGGCTGATAGGATTGAGTTGTGCTCGTTATGGCCCAGGCACCTTGTAATGACCCATGCACCTTGTAAAAACGATACACAATCAATCAAGTCTCGGTGCATCGCCTCCTTTATTCTCTACAGATTTAAGTCTTTTTCCGTTGTCCCGGGGCTCCGGTTCTTGACGAGGAATATGCAGATTCTTCGGGTAAGTGCAATTCATTCTTGCAATTTTACTTGTCCTATTTGAATCAGTATAACTTGCTAGTTATCTGTTAGTATATTTGATCTATCCTAGGTTACTATTTCAAGTATCGGCTAAGTAGGGTTGTATACGACCTAGTCCAATCCTTCGCTAGGTAGTTTGACCGGTCCTATCTAGCACTTAGTCAATATTAGGGCTTTAACCATGCCAAGAGAAAACTACCTGATACATTGTCTTTGTCAAATTTTGCTCGGATGCAATTATGCATTGAATTGTACGAAGAAAAGGAAGAAGAGCAAAAAGACCCCCCGCGCACGCGATGGTGAGCTCAGAACTTGCTATTGGTTAAACATATTGTTGGCATTTCTTATGGTTAAAAATAGAATCTAGAATTCCGCAAGGGCACAATACACCTTTTGCAGAATTCCGCAAGGGCACAATACACCTTTTGTAGCATTTCCCCAGGGAGTATAATGAGGTATCGTATTTATTTCCATAAGGAAGCATGGCATAAAACAGTTGAGGGATTATTAACAAGACAAGTGTGGGATGAATTCACCAACTAAACCAATGGAGGGATAAAGGTATTCAACGGATGATGAGGTGGGCACACAAAATAAAGACCACACTACACATAAAAAGGGAGAGATAGGTGCAATAAATGGGAGGACAACGAGTCAAGATTTCTTATGGAATATTGTTCTAATATTTCCAAGGTAAGTGACAATTGTTGCTATTGGTAACTCAGGGAGAGATAAAGCACACAGAGCTGTCACCGGCTGCTAGCGCTTCTATTGTTCATACTTTGTGCACTTCGAGCACGTAGTTCCTCAAATAGGAGTTATGAATGAACCACACCATAAGAGGGTTACATACGTTATTAAACCCGTTTTAGACTTCCTAAATGTGGTTGACTACAGAGTACGGACAAGGTTGTCACTTCTTGCCGCCTACCACACACACTCCATGGTTCGACCACTGACATAAGAGTAGCCAAGAAATAACTAAGTACAAACTCCACAAAATAGTAAAGACTTAACAATGTCAAGCCGGGAAACCTATGACTAGCATAAACAAGGAAACCACTCCCAAATATCGTAACTAGATAACAAATACAAAGCTTAAGCAAGAACAACTCGACTTGGATAAATAAAAGAACAAATATTGGGACTTCTAAGCATAAGTCCTAAAAGGAAACGATACAAGAGAGCTCATACCTAGACTTCGGACAAGTCCCAACTCACCGGGCAAACCTCTTGACCCGACTCTAACTCTCAAATCAGCTACCCTACTCTACTATATGTCTCAAGTAGTGGGATGGAACTCTCCTCCTTGGTGGCATGTGAAAATGAGAGGGAGAGGGGCTCTATATATAGTGGGAGGTGACTTGAGAGAGTGGAGAAACTTCCATAAAGATAACGGAGTATTTTCTGGACTATTCCTCATCCTTATGAGCTAAGGAATTAATTGGCTTCTCCACCTTTCCATCTAACTAGAACCGACCTCCAAACTTCCTCTCGTGTGGGCTAACATCATCACTTGTCAAAGTTCGATCTTCTTTCCTTCATAAGTTTCCCGTCCAAAGTCCGATGTAGGTAAATTATATATCCCTTTATATCGGCTCGATGAGGACTTCATTATGGTGATCTCAAATGTATGAATTAAAGTCTTCTTCGAGTTGTTAAGGTGCATAATATATCATCACACATTAGCTTGATTTGCTTGGGCCTCGAAATTGGTGGAGCAAATGAAGGAGGACTTTCCCATACTTGGTGGCTTGGGAGATTTCCCAATTGGTCGTTCGATTGACCGATTTAGCCTCGAATGCTTAGGATTGTCTTGACCAATTTGGCCGTTGAAATAGTTATGGTTATTTAAGGAGAGTAAATATCCATTATCGAAGAAATCTTCAAAATAGCCATGCAACAACCCACGAAATGCAATGCATTTCATGGCATTCATGAGCATGTCATCCCATTTTATTTGTGAGATCATCAAGCATGTGATAATAATCATAAGCATAAAATATCAAGTTAACTAAAGAATAAAGGAAATGATAAGAAGAGATGGAATGAGAGGAAAAAATTCAAGTTTAACATTTTCTATGGTTCAAATATCACAAATAAAGATTTATGAAAATTTACTGAAAGTATTTTGTCATGTAAAAATAATTACGAGAAAATAAACAAAACCTCTTTATTAATTTAACTATGAATTTTTAATCCGAAATTGATTTGGAATTTCTACTGGGACTTCATAGGAAATATGCCTAAAATACTTTCACCAACACACGAGAATTTTTGTGGAATTTTTAGAGCGTCGGAAGGTTGCTTTTTAATTAAACGAAGCCCGGGGGTTTTATGCAAAATGACCGCAGCCCCACTGTCGGCCTCTCTTCTTTCTCTCTCTCTTTCGCGTCTCGGCGCCGCCGCCGGCCGGGCCGCCTGTCCGGCCGTCGCCACGCCACCCCGCCACGCAGTAGCTCGGAGCCACGCAGCTGGCGGCGGGAACCGCCTCGGGAGGGAAATAAAAGCCTCGCCGGCTCCCATTTCTCCTCTTTTTTCCCCTCTGTTCTCCCCGCCACTTCCGCCCCCTGCGGAGCCTCGCCGCCGGGCCGCTCCGGCACCCCTCCATCCGAACCACCACCGGCCGGAGCTCCGCGAGTCACGGCAAAGCTTCCCAAGCCTTTCAATTCGCTTGAGCCGCCTGGTTCCGTCAAAGCGAAGCCGTTCTCCCCGTCGGACCGTCACCGTCGTCCATCACCACGGCTCCAAATTCGTCAACTCCGGTGAGCCTTCGTTCGTTTTCTTGGTTCGGGATGATGCGCAACCCTTTGCTCTCTGTTCTTAGTCACTTACTACCGTATCTCGTCCACGAGAGGCGAGTAATCGACGATCTTCTCCAACTCCGGCCGTCATCGTCCGCCACACCACGGTGAGCACCCCTCCCGAGGCCTTGCTTATGTACTTTCGAGTCCACAACGAGCTTGCGCATGCTACGTAGCCGTGCCGGCGAGTTTTTCCCGATTTTCATGGTCCGTGTCGAGCTTGCGCCGTCGCCGGAGGATGCGCTGCGGGTCGGACCTCACCGCCGGCATGCTTCGGCCGAGCTCATGCTCCGTCGTGTGCACTGTGTTCCCGCGTCGTGTGGGTGCTTTAGGTGTGTGCGCGGCGAGCTTTGGCTCACCGGCGGTCAACTCCGGTGACCGCGCCGCCATCGGCCCTGTCGCCGGGATGGAGCCACACCACGGGCCACACGGCGTGGGATCGCGTGTGGCTACGCGGGATCGGGTGTGGCCAACCCTGTGGCCCTCCGTGTGGCCCGGAATTGAATTTCAATTTCCAAAATTCGTAGAAAAATTCAATAAAATTCAGAAAAATACCAAACCAACTTTGTTAGACTCGAGAAAAATGAAATCTATCCATTTGTGAAATAAAATAATTATTTTGAATAAATTTATCTATAATATGAAATTAATCACCTTTCTTTAATAAAGGGAAGCTATTATCTTATGTAAATAAAATGTTTAATTATGAAAAATAATTCTAATTAGTAAAGGAGATACTTGCAGACGAAATTAATAATGAAATTTATTTTCCAAAATTAAACTTAAAGTGTATCATTATTTAAATGACCCCAATGTATTAACGTTTAATTACTTAAGTTAATTATTTACTTATTGATAAATAATCAGATTAAAGTGTTAATTATTAAACTTAAGTAATTAGTGACCTTAATTAAGTAAATAAAGAAAACAAAATTTATTAATAATAATCTTAATTAAACAAGTGTTAATCGGCATAATTAATTGTTAATTAATACTTAATGAGCATACTTATCTTTAATCTATCCATTAACTAAAATGATTAATGCACTCTTGCATACTTCCATCATGGGCATTCATACATACATGTTGTGATTCGCGATGCACTTGCTGGTCGACTAGGTTACGAAGTAATCGAGGTTCCACCCGAGGCGAGTCGAGAGCGGGGATCTCGAAGTCGACCCAGTCGCCGAAGAGACTAACTTCGAACAAACTCAAGGCAAGCCCCGGTGCATCCTACCTATGTTTTAATTATTTTTCTTTATCACATAGTACAATTATGCTTGTGCATTAGGTGTTAGGGTTTGGTTGAAACCCTAGATGCATTACGGTAGGTTTCCGTGTGTTCTCTTTATACTTGGTTCGGGTAGCTCAATAGAGGCTAAGCTTAATTCCTAGTCGCAACGGTAGATGGTTAAAGCACTTAAAGCATGGAGGCTTTAAGAGTTTGTGTTGACACTAAAGATGATGAGAGTGTTAATGAAGTTGAGACCAGGACGGGCCCCGTAGGAGAAAGGGCAAGACGGAGATGAGGTCTTGCAAGGTGGTAGCCCCGTCCGTGTCGGTCAAGGACCGTACCGTTGTCGGCTTAGTTGAACAAGTTTTGAACGTACCGTGCTACATGCTTGGTATCATGGGCCCGACAAGCTGATGTACCCTATCGCCCCGGAGATGTAGCGTAGCCAACTCTCTTTACTTGGCTGTTAATGAGAGGATAGTCTCACGGGAGGGAGATGGGTCGACCACGAGGGAAGTCGTGGCTTCGCCATACTCCCGGTGGAGTTTGGAAATGGCTACTCTGCTGTCGGGTGCTAGCGGGAAAGGTTGTCGTATACGATCGAGTGTGATGCGTATACGTCGTGTAGTCGGGTTTTGCCGGCTGGTATAAATCGATTCGAATCGTTGTCCCTCGCGATAATGAGTACCGCTTGTTTAGCTCGTCACACGGTAGTAAGTTTATGGAAGATGAGGAAAGATGAGGGTTGGAAGGATAAAGATCTATTATATCTTGTGTTGGAAACTTGATTGATTAGAGCTAGGTTGCAAACACCTTGGCTAATGAACATAACACTGAGCTAAAATATTGAAAGTAAGGACCCACGCCTTAACGCTGTTTTTCGCAAAGGAGTAAACCCCACGACCGAGAAAGCCTTTGCATTCTAGGCGTCGGCCTTAGCGTGCCATGTTGACGGGTCGGTCTTGTTGAGTATTAGAATACTCAAGATTTGTTCGTTACCTTACGGGGAATGAGTCGTGTTATCACGACTTGTACGGCGGTTTTCCGAGGAGGAGCGAGTGTCCTGAGGGAGGTTCCCTTCGGTGGGAACGTATCCCCACACCTTGAAGAGAGAGGACCGTGATGTACGAAGGGCTCGATGCATCACGTCGTTTCGTCTTAAGTACGATGAGTTGTAACAGAATAAGCTTACGCTGAATAATCGTAGGAGGTTGACACTCTAATAAATGTTATCTTTCCGCTGCACGAATGTTGTATTTTGAAAACTTGGTTGTATTATACCATGATGTATATACTCGGCTTGTATGAGATGATGTTTCTGTTGTAACTCGCTTCGTCGAGTGTCCCTCTGTTCCGATTCCTGGTGGTCCCGAAGGGACGTCACAGCTGGTATCGGAGCGGTTCGGAGGCAACAACACATCATTACAAGTCTATTTTCAAAACTTAACACGTTTATGCGATAGACGACGAGAGAGTACGGAGCCTATAAGGATATAGAATAGTTAGATTTTTACTAACCGGTCGACGGTTGGGGTCGTGGGAAGTGCTAACTATTCGTCGTAGTTTCTTTACTACGGTACGTATAGCTAGTTTTCGAGCATGCATCATGTTAAATTCTGCACTTGAATAAATATTGGGTATATGCTTAGCTAGCTCGTAGTACTTTATAGGTTGTTCCGTTCGTTTTTCTTACGTGGGAAGAAGTGTTTAACTTGTTAAACATGTTCCCTGCAGATGCCGGTCACTCGTGGTAGGAAGCGCGCCCGGGAGGACGAGGAGGCACGAGCTGCACGTGTCGCTAAGCTGGAGCAGCAGCTTCACGGCTTAGAGCTGAGGACACGAGTCGGGAGCGGCGGTTGGGTGCTTGGAAGCACCGCTGTCGAGTGGATTGTCGGGAGATCCGAGAGGTCACACGCTAGGATCGCCGAGGCTGGAGGAGCGGATAGTCGAGGTGACCCGCGCGCGTGACGAGTACCGTGAGGCGGTTATCGCCTTTGACGCGCAGCTGACTACGAGGAGCGAGGAGCGAGACGCCGCCCGCGCCGCGAGAGGACCACCGGGAGCTACGGGCAGACATGGTGACGGCGCGGCGGGACCACTTGGTGGAGGTCCTAGTCGCGAGGGAGGTCGAGGCGGGTCAGCTACGGCTGCAGTACAACGGGCTGGCCGAGGCACACCACGCACTTGCTCCACGACCACGACGACCTGTTCGAGGAGTTCGAGCGGTTGCAGCAGCAGATGCAGCAGCAGCAGCAGCGAGGAGCAGCAGCAGGGTCCACCCGACGAGGAGGTCACTTGGATGGACTAGGAGCCACCACCCGTGTCGCCGGCTTGGGACGTCGAGTCGGACGGCGGCAGTCACGCGCCGTCGGCTTAGTGGTGTTGTGTTTTCACTAATGTAGGAGGGTAGCCACATGTTGCTGATGTAGGTCGGATGTATATAGGGTACTAGCGGAGGTTGGGCGGTTGGGAGTGTACGCGAAGTGGGTTTGAGTTGTATCAATAATAACGGTGGGAAGGAAGTAGTGCTACCATATATATATATATATATATATATATATATATATATATATATATATATATATATATATATATGCAGTTGCTAGAATGAACAAATGTGTTGAAATATTAGGAGTAGTTTCTACTTGTATCCGATGCTCTTACTTCTTCACGAGAGATGGACAGCACACGTACGGGTGTGAGTGAAGTAAGAGGATCAAGGGAAGATGTTCGTGTAGTCGAGTGGAGAGACAGCTGCAGGAAAAGGAGGAATTGTTAGCAATTAGGGAGGCGCAGTTGCTAAACGAGGGAGCAGCAGATTCAATTTAAGGATCAGCAGCTAGCAAATGCTCATGCATTGATCACTCGGTTAGAGCAAGATCTACTGCAAGCACACAACGCCATAATGAATGAAGCAATGGGACAACAACCTCCAGGAGGTGAGCCGATAGCGCGGGAGATTCCTATGGAGGTTGAATCGAAGAAGAAGAGGAGGATCCTGAGGAGATAATGGACGTGGATTCGGTCATAGACTTCACGGAGATTCCACGACTAGAGGATGCGAGAATCCGAGACAGGCGGTTCCATAAGCCGGGAGGTGACATCCGGGCGTTGCGAAGAATAGTGGAGTGCTAGCTAGTAGGGAGTGAGAAAACTAGTATGTAAAGCGAGCGCTAGTTAAATAAGGGGTGTGATGTAATCACGCCTGAGTGTATCATAGGAATCGTTGTAATGCGAGGGTAGAAAATTGTGTTATTGGATTTGGTGGTTGCTTTAATAAAGATGGCTTGTTGCATAAAGAATCCTTGGAAGTCCTCATCTACGTATTCCTGTCCTTCCATTAGTAAGTTGGAATGAAGATGTCTAACGTAAACTTTCTTGGACATAATGGTTGGAACAAGAAGACGCGATGAGCCGAGACTTCTCAACACGGTGCGGGAACACCACCACCACCCCCGACCTTGGCACGAGGCCATCGCAGCGATCTCTGGATTCTCGCGCGGAACAGCGGGAATTATTGGAGCAAGCTGGTCCGCAACACTGCTCCCCAAGAACGTCACCGGGGCCGCAATGTACCGGAGGAAAGGGTGACCTTCTCGGACTTCTTATCGGTTCGCCCTCCGGTCTTCTCGGATGCGGGTGAGCCCTTGGAAGGCGACAAGCGGCTACGTACTATTGAATCGAAGGCTGGAGCTGTTTCCGTGCACGGATCATCGGAAGACCCTCTTTGCTTCCCAGCGAGTTGCAAGGATTCGCTGGAGCTTAGTGGGCCAACTACAAAGCAATGTTTCCTCCCGGACATCGGATTTCATGGGCAGAGTTCACCAAAGCCTTCCGAGAGCATCATATTCCGGAAGGCTTAATGAATCGAGAAGAGGAAGGAGTTCCTCTCACCGAAGCAAGGGGATATGACTGTTCATGCCTACTCCAAGGTATTCAACCGCCTTGC
Source organism: Chloris gayana (assembly GCA_031894775.1). Lineage (NCBI taxonomy): Eukaryota > Viridiplantae > Streptophyta > Magnoliopsida > Poales > Poaceae > Chloris > Chloris gayana. Next base: position 32,661 of record JAUNZO010005214.1, on the reverse strand, counting down.
TCGGTATGCTCCTGAACATGTGGACACCGATGCCAAGAAGAAGAACCTGTTCAAGGAGGGAATGAGTACTAAGTTACGATCTCGCTTGGTGTTAAACAAGGCCGACAACTTCATTGACTTTGTGAGTGACGCTATTGCACCTGGAAGACTCGATCCGTCCGCATCGGACGGAGAAGAACAAGAAGAGGCCGGCTACGGGACAAGGAAGTGGGGGACCATCCAAGTACAGGCTGGTTTACACTGCACCCTCGGGTCGGCGTTATCAGCATACACCCTCTCGTCCCAATTTCTACCGGCAGAATCAATCACCCCGACCACCTCGGCAACGGCGGCCGAATCGATATCGTCCGCCCTATCAACAACGAGAACTTCCGAGAATCCCCGACCAGGTGGGTCGAGCACCACAGCGAGAATGGACCGCCATGCTTTAATTGTGGCCGTACGGGACACTACTACCGCAGATTGTCCATATCCTCGGAAGGCACCATATGCACCTCGATCTCAAGGACAGCCGCGAGAACCAGCGAGAGGGCACTAGCTAAGAATACACAAGTGAAGACGGGCCGTGCCAACTTTACTACAGCCGAGGAGTTGCCCGAAGGAGGACAAATCTTAGCGGGTATGTTTTCTATCGCTGAACATCCTGCTATGGTTTTATTTGATTCGGGTGCTACACATAATTTCATCGACAAGTCTTACATTACTCAGCATTGCATCCCACCATCTAAGTTGACATGGACACATATCATCTCAACACCTGGGGTAGAGTCCTTACTAATGAAGCGGCTGCCAACATGCCATTAAGATTGGGTAACAAGGTTTATCCTACTTCATTAATCATCCTGGATGGGCAAGGGTTAGATGCAATTATTGGCATGCAATGGATAAACTTCCATAAGGCAGTATTGGATATAGCATCTCGCGCCGTATATCTGAACTCTCCTGTTCATGGTCGAGATTGCTTTCTCTTAACTTTTCCTCAAGCTATGCTGCCAATGGTCAATAAGGTTGTGGGTAAGAGTCCGGAGGATATACCCATAGTCCGTGAGTATCCGGATGTCTTTCCGGACGACTTGCCGGGACTACCGCCGGACCGAGCGGTAGAGTTTAAGATAGAGTTACAGCCTAGAACCGCACCAATATCAAGAAGGTCGTATCGGATGCCACCAAATGAGCTGGAAGAATTGAAGGTACAACTAAAGGAATTGCTGGACAAAGGATACATACGTCCAAGTTCATCGCCATGGGGATGCCCGACCTTATTTGTAAAGAAGAAAGACAAGACTTTGAAGCTATGTGTGGATTATAGACCTCCGAATTCGGTTACCATTAAGAACAAGTACCATCTGCCGAGGATTGATATCTTGTTTGATCAAGCGATGGGAGCTAAAGTCTTCTCCAAGATATATCTTCGCTCGGGATATCATCAGATTAAGATAAGAGCTGAAGATATACCGAAGACTGCATTTTCCACCGGTATGGACTTTATGAGTATCCGGTGATGTCATTTGGATTGACCAACGCACCGAGCACATTTCATGTATCTCATGAATTCCATATTCATGCACGAGTTAGACAAATTTGTCGTGGTATTCATCGATGACATTTTGATCTACTCTAAGTCGCAAGAGGAACATGCCAATCACTTAAGAGTTGTGTTGCAACGACTAAGGGATCATCGACTCTATGCTAAGTTCAGCAAGTGTGAATTTTAGCTGGAAGAAGTACCGTTCCTAGGTCACGTAATATCAGCCGAAGGAGTGGCCGTTGATCCAGGCAAGGTTCAAGATGTATTAAATTGGAAATCACCGAAGTCTGTCTCTCGGATCAGAAGTTTCTTGGGATTGGCTGGTTATTATAGAAGGTTTATCCCAAACTTCTCAAAGATCGCCAAGCCAATGACTAAACTATTGGAGAAGGATAAGAAGTATGTATGGAGCAAAGAATGTGAAGAAGCTTTCCAAACGTTGAAGAAGTTGTTGACTACGAGCTCTGTACTTGCTCGACCAGATCCGACGAAGCCTTTTGATGTGTATTGTGACGCGTCCGGCACGGGACTTGGATGTGTTCGATGCGGGAAGGCCGAGTGATCGCTTATGCGTCTCGACAACTAAGGCGTCATGAGGAACACTATCCTACCCATGATCTAGAACTAGCAGCGGTGGTACTCGCTTTGAAAGGATGGAGACACTATCTCTTGGGTAATTTGGTACATTTATACACGGACCACAAGAGTCTCAAGTACATCTTCACCCAAACGGACACTGAATATGCGACAACGAAGGTGGTTGGAGCTGATAAAGGATTATGAGATTGAGATTCACTATCATCCAGGCAAGGCAAATGTGGTAGCTGATGCCTTAAGTCGCAAGGTTCATTGCAATAATCTCATGGCTCAACTCATGATTCAAGCATCTCCGGAAGGGAGTGAAGAGCCGAATCTTCGGATTATTCCGTATGGAGCATTGACAAATCTGGCTCTTATTCCTACCATTCGTGAAGAAGTGGTGGCAGCTCAGCAGAAGGATGCTGGTATGGAACACATTAAAAGACGACTCCGGAAGGGAGAAGTCAAGTGCTTCCGAAAGGATGACGAAGGTGTTATCTGGTTCAAGAATAGGCTTGTAGTGCCTAAGAATTTGGAACTTCGCAAGAAGGTAATGGATGAAGCTCATACGTGCAAGTATTCTATTCATCCTGGAACCAATAAGATGTATCAAGACTTGAAGAAGAGGTTTTGGTGGACAAGAATGAAACGAGAGATAGCAAGGTATGTCAACGAGTGTGATGTCCGTCGACGGGTCAAAGCCGAGCACTTAAAGCAAGCGGGACCCTTACAACCTCCGAGTATTCCTGAATGGAAGTGGGAAGACATCAGCATGGATTTCATCATGGGATTACCACTAAGTCCACGAAAACACGACTCTATTTTGGTCATTGTGGACCGGTGACGAAGTCTGCTCACTTTATTCCGAGTACATACACGGTACACTCGCCGAGAAGTATGCGAGAACTCTACATTGCTCGAATTCTCTGTTTGCATGGAGTACCAAAGACCATTATATCGGACAGAGGAACCCAATTTGTCTCCAGATTCGGGAACAATTACAAGAATCCCGGGGACCAAATTGATACGAAGCTCGGCATATCATCCTCAAGCCGATGGCCAAACAGAAAGGATCAATCAATATCTCGAGGATATGCTTCGAGCATGTGTCTTAACTTATGGCAAGGATTGGGAAAAGTGCTTACCTTTGGCGAGTTCTCCTACAATAACAGCTATCAAGAGAGTGCGGGAATGTCGCCATTTCAAGCTCTATATGGACGTAGTTGTCGTACACCCTTGAATTGGTCCGAAAGTGGAGAAAGAATGATCTTCGGACCGGACCTAGTAAGAGATGCGAGAAGAACAAGTCCGTCTCATTCAACGAGAACCTCAAGAGGGCTAAATCTCGACGGATCGGTTATACCGACAAGAGGCGACGAGAATTAGTATTTCAGGTTGGAGATCAAGTCTATCTCTCGAGTATCTCCTACCAAAGGTGTTCAAAGGTTTGGAATCAAGGGCAAGTTAGTACCACGATACATCGGACCTTATCCAATCTTGGAAAGATGTGGAGCCGTGGCGTATCGATCTGGAGTTGCCGCCTCACCTGCGGGCATCCATAACATATTCCATGTATCTCAACCGAAGAAGTGTTCAAAACCACCCATGGATATACGGACAACCGAGGTGAAACAGACTACAACCGGATTTGACGTATGACGAACGTCCGGTCAAAGTACTTGACACCAAGGATCGAGTGACTCGACATCGGACGGTTAAGTTCTACAAGGTTCAATGGAGTAATCACTCGGAAGCTGAGGCTACTTGGGAACAAGAAGAGTTTCTTCGATCAAATTACCCAGAGTTCTTTAGTACCATCGCTTAGTCGTTCGATCGTGAATCTCGGGACGAGATTCCTGTAACGGGGGAGGGCTGTAACAACCCACGGTAATGCAATGCATTTCATGGCATTCATGAGCATGTCATCCTATTTTATTTGTGAGATCATCAAGCATGTGATAATAATTATAAGCATAAAATATCAAGTTAACTAAAGAATAAAGGAAATGATAAGAAGAGATGGAATGAGAGGAAAAAATTCAAGTTTAACATTTTCTATGGTTCAAATATCACAAATAAAGATTTATGAAAATTTACTGAAAGTATTTTGTCATGTAAAAATAATTACAGAAAATAAACAAAACCTCTTTATTAATTTAACTATGAATTTTTAATCCGAAATTGATTTGGAATTTCTACTGGGACTTCATAGGAAATATGCCTAAAATACTTTCACCAACACCCGAGAATTTTTTGTGGAATTTTTAGAGCGTCGGAAGGTTGCTTTTTAATTAAACGAAGCCCGGGGGTTTTATGCAAAATGACCGCAGCCCCCTGTCGGCCTCTCTTCTTTCTCTCTCTCTTCCGCGTCTCGGCGCCGCCGCCGGCCGGGCCGCCTGTCCGGCCGTCACCACGCCACCCCGCCACGCAGCAGCTCGGAGCCACGCAGCTGCCGGCCGGAACCGCCTCGGGAGGGAAATAAAAGCCTCGCCGGCTCCCATTTCTCCTCTTTTTTTCCCCTCTGTTCTCCCCGCCACTTCCGCCCCCTCGCGGAGCCGGCACCCCTCCATCCGAACCACCACCGGCCGGAGCTCCGCGAGTCACGGCAAAGCTTCCCAAGCCTTTCAATTCGCTTGAGCCGCCCTGTTCCGTCGAAGCGAAGCCGTTCTCCCCGTCGGACCGTCACCGTTGTCCGTCACCGCGGCTCCAAATTCGTCAACTCCGGTGAGCCTTCGTTCGTTTTCTTGGTTCGGGATGATGCGCAACCCTTTGCTCTCTGTTCTTAGTCACTTACTATCGTATCTCGTCCACGAGAGGCGAGTAATCGACGATCTTCTCCAACTCCGGCCGTCATCGTCCGCCACACCACGGTGAGCACCCCTCCCGGGCCTTGCTTATGTACTTTCGAGTCCACAACGAGCTTGCGCATGCTCCGTAGCCCGCGCCGGCGAGTTTTTCCCGGTTTTCATGGTCGCGTGTCGAGCTTGCGCCGTCGCCGGAGGATGCGCTCCGGTCGGACCTCGCCGCCGGCATGCTTCGGCCGAGCTCATGCTCCGTCGTGTGCACTCGGAGTGTTCCCCGCGTCGTGTGGGTGCTTTAGGTGTGTGCGCGGCGAGCTTTGGCTCACCGGCGGTCAACTCCGGTGACCGCGCCGCCGCCGGCCCTGTCGCCGGGGTGGAGCCACACCGCGGGCCACACGCTGTGGGATCGCGTGTGGCTACGCGGGATCGGGTGTGGCCAACCCTGTGGCCCTCCGTGTGGCCCAGAATTGAATTTCAATTTCCAAAATTCGTAGAAAAATTCAATAAAATTCAGAAAAATACCAAACCAACTTTGTTAGACTCGGAAAAATGAAATCTATCCATTTGTGAAATAAAATAATTATTTTGAATAAATTTATCTATAATATGAAATTAATCACCTTTCTTTAATAAAGGGAAGCTATTATCTTATGTAAATAAAATGTTTAATTATGAAAAATAATTCTAATTAGTAAAGGAGATATCTGTAGACGAAATTAATAATGAAATTTATTTTCCAAAATTAAACTTAAAGTGTATCATTATTTAAATGACCCCAATGTATTAACGTTTAATTACTTAAGTTAATTATTTACTTATTGATAAATAATCAGATTAAAGTGTTAATTATTAAACTTAAGTAATTAGTGACCTTAATTAAGTAAATAAAGAAAACAAAATTTATTAATAATAATCTTAATTAAACAAGTGTTAATCGGCATAATTAATTGTTAATTAATACTTAATGAGCATACTTATCTTTAATCTATCCATTAACTAAAATGATTAATGCACTCTTGCATACTTCCATCATGGGCATTCATACATACATGTTGTGATTCGCGATGCACTCGCTGGTCGACTAGGTTACGAAGTAATCGAGGTTCCACCCGAGGCGAGTCGAGAGCCGGGATCTCGAGGGCGAGTCGGAGCCGGGATCTCGAGGGCGAGTCGGAGCCGAAGAGACTAACTTCGAACAAACTCAAGGCAAGCCCCGGTGCATCGTACCTATGTTTTAATTATTTTTCTTTATCACATAGTACGGTTATGCTTGTGCATTAGGTGTTAGGGTTTGGTTGAAACCCTAGATGCATTACGGTAGGTTTCCGTGTGTTCTCTTTATACTTGGTTCGGGTAGCTCAATAGAGGCTAAGCTTAATTCCTAGTCGCAACGGTAGATGGTTAAAGCACTTAAAGCATGGAGGCTTTAAGAGTTTGTGTTGACACTAAAGATGATGAGAGTGTTAATGAAGTTGAGACCGGACGGGCCCCGTAGGAGAAAGGGCAAGACGGAGATGAGGTCTTGCAAGGTGGTAGCCCCGTCTCGTGTCGGTCAAGGACCGTACCGTTGTCGGCTTAGTTGAACAAGTTTTGAACGTACCGTGCTACATGCTGGTATCATGGGCCCGACAAGCTGATGTACACTATCGCCCCGAGAGATGTAGCGTAGCCAACTCTCTTTACTCGGTCGTTAATGAGAGGATAGTCTCACGGGAGGGAGATGGGTCGACCACGAGGGAAGTCGTGGCTTCGCCATACTCCCGGTGGAGTTTGGAAATGGCTAGTCTGCTGTCCGGTACTAGCGGGAAAGGTTGTCGTATACGATTAGTGTGATGCGTATACGTCGTGTAGTCGGGTTTTGCCAGCTGGTATAAATCGATTCGAATCGTTGTCCCTCGCGATGAATGAGTACCGCTTGTTTAGCTCGTCACATCGTAGTAAGTTTATGGAAGATGAGGAAAGATGAGGGTTGGAAGGATAAAGATCTATTATATCTTGTGTTGGAAACTTGATTGATTAGAGCTAGGTTGCAAACACCTTGGCTAATGAACATAACTCGAGCTAAAATATTGAAGGTAAGGACCCACGCCTTAACGCTGTTTTTCGCAAAGGAGTAAACCCCACAGCCAGAAAGCCTTTACATTCTAGGCGTCGGCCTTAGCATGCCATGTTGACGGGTCGGTTTTGTTGAGTATTAGAATACTCAAGGTTTGTTCGTTACCTTACAGGGAATGAGTCGTGTTATCACGACTTGTACGGCAGTTTTCCCGAGGAGGAGCGAGTGTCCCGAGGGAGGTTCCCTTCAGTGGGAACGTATCCCCACACCTTGAAGAGAGAGGACCGGGATGTACGAAGGGCTCGGTGTATCACGTCGTTTCGTCTTTAAGTCCGATGAGTTGTAACGGAATAAGCTTACGCTGAATAATCGTAGGAGGTTGACACTCCAATAAATGTTATCTTTCCGCTGCACGAATGTTGTATTTTGAAAACTTGGTTGTATTATACCATGATGTATATACTCCGGCTTGTATGAGATGATGTTTCGTTGTAACTCGCTTCGTCGAGTGTCCCTCTGTTCCGATTCCCGGTGGTCCCGAAGGAGACGTCACAAGCCATCTCAAAACTTGTTATTCATTAAATATTTGATTTATATGAAGTATAAAACAAATATAATGATCGAGAAAGAAGAAAAAAATTAGTGCGAATTTATGAGTACAAAATTTGCTTTAATTGAGACAGAACTCGAAACACTAGGCTCTCAATGCACACGAGAGAAAAAATACATGCAAGATTTTTGCTATTAATTTTTTTATGATTACACAATACAACTTAGACATTCACAATGCACGGATACTCACCCCATGAATGCACACAAGCAAACACCTATGAGTATCTTTGAAGGCTGGGCCAGCTAGTCCTCAAAGATTGACCAAGTACCACTCGTGCCTCGCTATCGACAGGAATATCGCGTACCACCGAAAGCGCAATGTCGGTAAATCCTAGAAAATTAAATCCCACATCGGGAGTCAAGCCCAAGACCCGAGGTGCCACCGAGGCCCTTGGAACCACTAGACTATATGACTTTTTGCCTATTAAACTTCATTCATACATTCTCAAATAATCATATATATTTGAGTTCTTGGAAGAAAAAGAATAGCAAACTTAAAATTACCATGGAAGAAAGAAGAGCATGTTTAGGAGTTGAGTGCATGCTTTTCTTTCCCTTGTTTCTATCTAATAGACTTGCATGCTCAGAACCTTTCCTTGCTAGCTTCTCTAGTTGTTTGTTGTGCTACCCACTAGCTTTGCATAGGAGTTGTTTGGTGGAGTGAATCACTAGTATGAATAGGTTTCTTAATGCATAAGTTCTTTATCTCATACTAGTGTCGTATTTCACTAGAATTGATCTAAGAGTTGTTTGTGTGCTCGGTTACTTGATTGAGATAAATAGAAGTCATTGGAAATGAAGTACTTGAAAGCGACCAAAATGAAATCCCAGTATGGTCACTTTGCCGTGTGTCGGGCCTCCGGCACACGGCAAAATGACCATCGTGGGACATTTTTTTCCTGTTTTTTTAGCCCCGGTCACCTCAATTACATTTCAAACAGCACATTTATCAAACACATCACAAAATATATAACATAATCATCAATTCTTCGAACATGTCATCGCACGACACATATATCACGAGATAAAACACATATATCATCCATTTGTCTCATAACATCACAAATATCGTCGAAACATAGCATAACGTCCATAAGCCGTCACAAGTACAACCAACCATTATTTCACGGATGTGGATCGAAGGGTGGTGGCTCGAACGGCGGTGGACCGAAGGGTGGTGGCTCGAACGGCGGCACTTGTGGGAACAACTGCTGCGGGGCAACGTAGGTGACATGTTCACGCGAGGCATTCGATGCCGCCGATAGGTTCTACAAAAATAGAAAAGTTTGCAAACCAGAGAATACTCATTTTAGTTAAGATTGTAAGTTTCTACAATATCTAATTCTCTAGGTCTCTAATTCTTGAAACATGTGAAACATAGTTACAAAGTAGATTACCCGAAGAGTGACTGGAAACATATGAGACATAGTTGGAGGCGGTGGCGGTGGTCGTCCTGCTGCCAACTCAGCTTGCATGTAGGCAATGTAAGCAAACAAGTTGGCCACATCCCCTCGTTGTCGCGCCGATTCCTCCTGTCGCTGCCTTCTCTCTTCGGCGAGCTCGGCCTACAAAAGTTTCCATTGAACTGTTACAATGCAGTGATAATACGTGATTAGAAATTGAATAATTGTTTAGTGAACCAGAAATAACCTCAAGTCTCTGCACTTACAGCTCTGCGACGGTCCGGCATGGACGTATAGGCGGGGCAGTGGCTGGGTCCCTCGCCCGAATCCGTGAGAGGGTGGGGCAACTGCCGTGTCCACAGGTGCCGTCGCCTATGATCAACCGGCCATGCTTCTTGCCTCCTCCCGCCCTCATGGCCACCTCAAGCATCAATAGGGTGGGCGGTCGGATCCCACTCTGAGCCATAGAGTTGCTTACCCACCTCCGTATATGCAGGTGATACGGGAGTAGACGGAGGGGTTGCTGTAAGCCGAAGGAGGGTTTTCGGGGTCGTAGCTGGCCCGAGTAGCTTTTTCTGGTGAGCCATAGCCCAGCCAACGAACTTAGGACACTCGGCGCCTCCATGTGACCGGGACTGCAAACCAAATAACAACAAGTTCAATACTGTTTATGCATATTTAGGAGATAAAACAAATAAATGACTCGCATACCCATCGAGCCATGTACTCCTCGTTGCTAAGGCTGCCTTAGTGGTGAGATGGACCAGGCATCGGTGCACGCCGGGCTCGGCCAGCGTTGTGCATCTCCTCCCACTCGGGTGAGAACCACTTGTCCACTATGCGTTCCCAGCACAAATCGTCGTTACGGCACCACGGCGCGAGCACCTACACGGGACAGATGAGAGACGTCAAAAAATCAAATGAAACAATGCATTAAATCGGAGATAAATCTATATTTACCTGCAAGTATTGCTCCCGTGTGAGCTTTACAGTCCTAGCCGCATCTTTGGTTATCTTTTTCCGAAGGATATGGCCATAGTAGTTAATGACGCACCGAACTTGCGCCTCGTAGTGCATGTCCTTCACAAGCTTCGACATCGGTTGTGAGCCACAACCTTAGCCATCTCCTCGTACCCTGGCTCACAAGTGTAGAATTCCTGCATGTAGACATAATGTGTTTAGTTTTTATTGCATAAGTGCACAATGAATGCAATGAATCAAAAGTGTAGAGCGAGAAAGACTTACCCACAATTTCGACACCACTCGATCCGCCTTGTTGACGGAGCACCTATTGAATGGGTCAATTTGCTCGGTGGCGACGCGGTAGTGCTCCCAAGTCCACGCCGGCTCGTACCTTTCATCAATGTGAACCCGACCTGGAAAGTGCAGCCTCGACCAAAGCACCAAGGACGGCGTTCACCTTGCGTTTATGACTACCTAGGGTGATCAATTTCCAACTCCTGCCAAAAGTGATTAAGAAAAAATATTTGTTTGATATTAAAAAATATTTTCACATTATCAAATGAAGAAAGTAGTCGAAGTTACTTATGATGGCATTATCGGTCGAATTACCGGTCGCGTGGACAAAGGTATCGGCTCGTCGGGGAGTCTCGTAGGACCCCGCAGCCACACGATGAGGCTGCTGCTCCGCCTGCTCCCCCTCCTGCTCCCCCTCCTGTTCCTCCTCACCCTCACCCTCATCCTCACCCTCCCGCCCGTCCCCCTCCTCCAACTCTCCGTCCTGCCCTCCCCCTCCTCCGAGCCCCCTCCTTCGAGTCCCCCTCCTCCTCCCCCTCCTCCTCCTCTCGCCTCCGGCGGGAAAGGTGGTGCTACGGACCTACTCCGAGTCACTCGACCCATAGCCTTACTGCCACCGCTCCCGCTGCCCCTAGTGCCACCGCTCCCGGTGCACTTAGAGCGACTCGCTCCCGCTGCCCTTGGGGCCACCCTTCCCCGACCCAAGCCTCGTGTGGACCCGAGTGGTACATCCGAGTCCGGCATCCGTCTCCTCCAAACGGACGCACACCGTCGCTGCGGCCCACCGCCCACCATCTTTGTTTGGTCACCTGCAATTAAAAAGTCGGGAAAACATTTAGCACATAAGAAATAAATAAGACATGATTAGAAACATGCATATAAAAAATATACTATTTAAGACATAAAAGTAGCTTACATTTATTAGAAATAATCATCCCAATCGGGATTAATTGGATCGTCCGACTGATCATCACTATTATACATGTCGAGATCACTTTCTCGGCACATGCTCCGGCGGAGGAATGACCTCATGAATGCCTAATTGTAAATTCTCAAGTAATTTTAAGTCCTTCGGATTGGAAACTACATCTCCGATGTCCTCATCATCACTCTTTCATCATCCTCGACATCAACCCTTTCATTATCCTCGTCTACTTCCATTTCCATTGCTCCGGTTAGGTCTATCTCAAAACGCCCTTGTAACCCAACTTCTTGAAAGAATTCTCCGTCATATGTTTTAGGGTCCATATTGTAATCTTCATTATTTGGGACAGGTAGTCTACCGTGTGGCGATACCTCGTGCACAACGTCCCACCCTAGAAGACGTTCGTCGGTTTTGCATGGGTATGAGAGATAATACACTTGCGTTGCTTGTTGAGCCACAATATAGACATCGTCTCCTGCATAGACGGATGATTGTCGAATTTCAACTAGTCCAATATAGGTGTCCGTCGTACTTGGTTAGGATCAAACCAATGACATCTGAATACGGGGCGTGCGGTGCGGCACGGAGCGGGCCGCGCGGGGCCGGGCGCGGCACGGGGCGGCACAGACAGAGGCGCGGGGCAGGGCGCGAGGCAGGAGAGCGGCGGCACGGCGGCGGCAGGGCGACAGCGATCTCGCGAGGCGCGGGGTAGGGCGGGCACGGCGTGTGTGAGTGGAGTGTGTGGAGCAGAAAGGAGGAGAGCAACGGCTAAGAGGGAAAGCAGTTGCCGTGTGCCGCGATATGCGACACACGGCAAAAGCTCCCTTTGTCGTGTGCCCGGATCTGCGGCACACGGCAAAGCACCACTTCGCCGTGTGCCCGGATCCGCAGCACACGGCAAAGTCCGGCATGCGGGCCAGCCCCAACTAGTCATCGTGCGTCGCGCGCCAGCCATACGACAAAATTGAGTCGTCGCCGTGTGCCCGGATGCGGGGCACACGGTAATAATTTTTTCTTTATCTCGTTCCCCATGCTGGTTGAGTGGATAAGGGGTGCCCCTGTTCGCCGTGTGTCCGGGTGATGCCGCACACGGCAAAGGTTCTGATTTGCCGTGTGTCCCTAGCAAGACACACGGCAAATCTGAACTTCACATTATGTTATATCTTCAAAATATAATTTGAATTTTATTTTAAAACCAATATAAGACCCTAATCAAATGAATATTAATTTAGGACACACAAAAATCTATTATTTCATGTAATTATAATTGAAATTCAATTTATAAAAGTTAAAATACTATAATTACATGTTAATGCATTACAATTGTAAAACCATTGCCGAAAAATATCTAAATATCAATGTGAAGCATTTTGTCATGTCTATTCTTTATATAAAAAAGTTTTAAACTGAACTCGCAATTCGAATGTGTCTCTGGATATATGAACTTACCTTATCCTTCTTAATCTACAAGGAACTTTAATGGGAATCCTTTTAGTTATAAACATCGTACATGATAAAATGCAGAAAAAGAGCTCAGCTATTTATCACACGCTTGGTACATGATAAAATGATGTTCCGACAAATTTTATGAATTTCAGACATCGTATGAATTTTAAAAAATATAAATTCTATTTCACCCGACGGTCGTGGTAATAGTCTTTACATACGATATTAAAAATTTCATTCTAACAGTTCCATATTGTCTTACGCTAGCATAAATATCATGAATATCATTTTTTGACTGACTTTTGTCTATTATTTTATGTACTTGTAGTTCAAATTACACTTATTCTAAAAAAGTCTTTTAAAAGAAACAAATTAGGTAAATATAGAAAAAATGGTAAAAAATGATCCAAATTGATACATACGTTACCAATGCTTGTAATGAAGTAGGAAAAAAATTGTAGAGGCGAAAATAAAAAAAGAAAATATTAATTGCCGTGTGCCAGGCCCGTGGCACACGACAAAGACGGCAAGCTACCGTGTGCCTTCGCGGCAGCACACGGCAAAGACGGAAAGCTACCGTGTGCCTTCGCGGCAGCACACGGCAAACGGTGGACATGTTAACGGTGGTTAGAGGAAACCGGGCGTTAGCTTCTTTGCCGTGTGCTGGCACGTTTGCACACGGCAAATTGTTGTATTTGCCGTGTGTTTCTGTTATGGCACACGGCAAAGATAGATATGCCGTGTGCTCGCTTGCTGCCGTGCGGTAGTTGTTGAGGCACACGGAAAAGGCTCTCTTCGCCGTGTGCCCGACGCATAGCACACGGCGCACACGTAGGCACACGGCGGCTTCTCTGTTTCCGGTAGTGATCCTAGCCGATGCTGCTCAAGCAATTAACGAGAAATCCGAGAGGTTTAGTGATGCACCGAGAGTTGTATTGATTGGATGATTGCTACAATGGCCCTAGTCTACTATTTATATTCGGCCAAAACCGATCGATTCTATTATCGTCCTAAACCGATTCTGACATTTCTTCCTATTTTACATGACCCTTTCCTTTCCTAAAACAACAAACTCGGAATCAAACTAGGACTCGCAAACACCGCCTGATTCCTTAATACATGCATTCCAACGTGGCAAACGTTGGTCCCACTACTCCTTCCTTTTCTCCTTTGATGGTGTCTCTTCATCTCCCTATCACACATCTCCACCAGATCCAAAATGTTGCATCCAGATGAATATCTCCCCTATGGCCAACCTACTAAAAGCAACAAAATTGTTTTCTCTCCTCAAAACTCTAATGCTTCCTTAGTGAACCCCTGTATCCGTGCTTTTCGCAAAACTCTATGGCATGACCCCATCCTTGTCCAGTTATCCTAAATGCATGTATATTATCCTCTTGTGTAGTGTAGGGCTTGCTAAGTACCTTAAGTACTCACTCTTGCCTCATTTTTTCAGAAACAGATGGAGAACCCTATGAAGCCAATGAGTAGGTTGCGTCTTTCGCTCGAGTTGCCCGTGGATTGCCCTGCAGCTTTTATTATTGTGTCTTTCATTCAAATATGGCTTGTCCATCTCCCCGGCTTGTAATATTAAGACTTGTATGACTCTAAGTGTCCCTATGAGGCCTAAATGAAAGGTTGTTGTATGGACTTTGTACTATCTGTACGTGTGTACCAATTACTGATCCAGGAATTGGTTCAAATACATGGTATATTCCAGAGTTGGGTATTACAATATCATAGTTAAACTCCAAATCCGTGGTGAAAACACAATTGTTCCCAAAAAAATGGTGTAACTCTAAAACAAATTTATGTGATCCATTCAAGGAGAGTATACATCTATTACCTAAATAAATCAAAATAATCATGTCAAATTTTCCTTATCCTTATCCGTTAAACATATAATATACTCTCTTCATAGTGCATAAAAACAAGTTATGAATTTTATCAGCAACAAATATGCTCCCTAATCAAAACAGATATCTCAAATCACTTGATTGACCCACGAGAAAACTACCTCATATATTTATTTTGTTAATTTTTGTTTAGATGTAATCATGCAGTGAATCATTGAATTGTAGGAAGAAAAAGACATACTTTAGATTAACAAGAAAGAAAGAAATAGCAACAATAACACATCACTAACAACTAGAATGACATACTTCAAATTATGCTGCTAACAGACCTCCGCCTCTCCCCACCCCACCCCACCCCAAGAAAAAGACACACACACACACGGACACAATTTCTTTATCTTTTTGCTCTTTTTTCCACCTTTGTTAAATTGTACCTTGTACCTTTTGTTGAGTGTTTTTAATATACATCATAATCAGTAGTGCCACTCATCCCCTTCTTTTTTCGGAAAATAAACCTTTGAAATTCGAAAATAAATTTGAGTAATCCATTTCAGGAGAGTAAGTATCCGTTATTGAGGAAATCATCAAAATAGGCACCTCACAACAAACCTAATGATCAGAAAGAAGAAAAATCGGTGCTAATTTATGAGTAGCAAATATGTTCCTTAATTAAGACAGAACTAAAAACACTAGAAACATGAGAAACTAAGATAAAAGTACATGCAAGATTTCTACTATTAAACTCCATTCGGTCATTCCCTAATAGTCATATGCTTGAATTATAAGAACAAAAAAGAACCGAAAACATAAAATTACCAAGGAAGAAACAAGAGAAACAATAACATCACGAAGAATTGTCATACTTGAAATTACCCATCATTTAGCTAACAGGTTCAGCATGATGCATACAATAAGAACAACAACACAGGGCGATAGTTCCATAACAAATAGTTATGTTTGCTGTTAAAAGAGACAGTAGTTCTCAGATCACCCATCGACAAGTTGGTGACAATACCACTATTCACCCGCTTAAACACTGGCTCCCATGCCGACACCGAGAAAATGGGCAGCTCGCGCTAGCAGAGGAAGAGGCACCCATCATCGAACTTTTGTGCCCCGTAGGAGCCCAGCGTCGCCTGAACACGCTGTCACTCACCAGTAGTGCAGGCTCGAACCCAGCCATCTGCATCCTCGCCCAATGCAACATCTTCACATCGCGCTCCTGCCGCAGAGGAGACCAGTCGAGTATGCGTAGAGGAGAGGGGACTATGGTTGGTGTTATACCGGTAGTCCTAGGGGGTGTGGTGAAGAGACGAGGTCTCAGAACCATCTGGCACAAGGGAGTGAAGCTACCTGAGTGCAGGGTTCACTCCTCAGGTGGGTGGAACTCCTAGTGGATGCGTACAAAGCTGGAGGAACCTGTGAACCGCCTTGGAAGTGATCTCCTGTTCACACACCAAAGGAAGTGTGCAAGTGCTTGGCCTGCATAGGCATAATGAGGTTTTAGTCCACCTGGCAACAAGGGATGTAATCACTTTCTCATGGGAAATTGTGTACAACCTCCGTAGAGTGAAAACTATCATGACAGCCGTGCTCACGGTCAAGAGCGGAATGGACCCTCACGCGGACTAGGGGGATGGTAATGGTTCGGTTGCATGGTTTCCTGGAAGGAGCCATGTATGGTTTGGACAACGAATCAGGTTGGGATCTTAGGGAGTTACCTCATATAGTAAATAGCTTGCTTAATTAATGAACTAGACATGGGTGCTCTCGATGCTTCAAACCCTATGTTAGCCTTTCTAGATTGGCCAAACATGTCATACTTTACCCGTAATGCACTCATATGTTTGTTTCCTCTCTTTTTGCACCATGCCACCATTCATAAGTGAAGGATGAAGATACATCATTCGAGGAGACAACAAAGTGGTGATCTAGGCATGTCGTCTTCCGGTCGACTTCCTGTGAGAGCTGAAGAACGTCAACGCTTAGTTTATTTTCCGATGCAATGTAATCTTTTTCTTTTGACCTACGGGTCCTTGTTGTAATATATTATGAATTAATAAAGATATTGTTCTTTTATCACAAAATTTATCCTATGTGCATGAAAACTTGATCCTGGGCATACATACGGATGAATTCGGTTTCGGTTGTTGAAACCGGTGTGACCCCCCCCAAAAAAAAAAAAAAGACACACACACACAACACATAACACACGAACATAATTTCTTTATTTTTTTGCTCTTTTTTCACCTTTCTTAAATTGTATCATGTACCTTTTGTTGAATCTTTTTAATATACATCATAATCAGTAGTGCGACTCATCCCCTTCTTTTCGTAAAATAAACCTTTGAAATTCTAAAATAAATTTGAGTCATCTATTTAAGGGGAGTAAATATCCAATATTGATGAAATCATCAAAATAGTCAGCTCACAACAAATCTAATGATCATCAAATATGTCCCTTAATTAAGACAGAACTAAAAACACGAGAAACATGAGAAACTAAGAGAAAAGTACATGCAAGATTTCTACTGTTAAAGTCCATTCAGTCATTCCCAAATAATCATATGCTTGAATTATAGGAACGAAAAAGAACCGAAAACATAAAATTATCAAGGAAGAAACAAGAGAAACAATAACATCAAGCAGAATTGTCATACTCGAAATTACCCATCATTTAGCTAACAGGTTAAGCATGATTCATACAATGAGAACAACAATAGGGTAAGGTGATAATTCTATATAACAAATAGTTCTGTTTGTTCTTAAAAGAAAAAGTAGTTCTCAGATCACCCATCGACAAGTTGGTGACAATAGCACCATTCACCCAACACAGCACTGGCTCCCATGCCGACACCGAGTAAATGGGCAGCTCGCGCGAGCAGAGGAAGAGGAACCCATCATTGAACTTTTGTGCCCCGTAGGAGCACAGCCCAACATCGCCTGACATCTGGTGTGCCAGCGGCTCTGACTCCGTGAACACGTTGTCACCAGTAGTGCAGGCTCGAACCCAGCCATTTGCATCCTTTCTGCCCAATGCACCATCTTCTCATGGCTCTCCCGTCGCAGCACGCCGTCATACGCGATCGATGTCCATCATCTCCTCCCTCAGCAGCACGCGTTCTATAGTGACACGTTCCACCAGACCAGCAGCCTCCATGTCCTAGAACAGAACCTTGTAGTAGTCAAAGGCATTGAGCACGTGGAGGTCAGCACCCTTGTGGTCGGCTTCCTGCTCCGTCAGTACCAGCAGCCTCGGCATCAGGTCACGGAGGAGTGCCTTGGTTGTCTGATGCGATAAGGTCTGCTCGGCTAACATTGGCAGCTCGACGGTTACCTCGTCGGCGATGATGCGGTGGAGCTGCAGCGTCGACGCGTGATGACCAGGGCCTTGTCCTGCTCCTGCACGAGACCAAGTGCAGCAACACATGATGGGGAGAAGTGATCAATGTGCGATCGCACCAGAATGAGCTCTAAGGGGACGGGCAGAGTGGAGACACACACACACACACACACACACACACACACACTTATGCGCGCCCACACATAGAACACAATCTCATGATCTTTTTAGTCTTGTTTTCCACCTTTGTTAAAATATACCTTGTACTTTTGTGTTGTCTTTTCAATTTACATTATAATCTCCGGGGGCCACCCCTTCTATTATCATAAAAATACATTTTAAAAAATATAATAAATTTGGGTATTTAAAGAGAATAAATATACATTATTGAAGAAATATTCATAATATTCAGCTTAAAACTTTTTATTCATTAACTATGTGATTTATACAAAGTATAAAAGAAATATAATGATCAGAAAGAGGAACAAGAATTAGTGCCAATGTATGAGTAGAAAATTTGCTTTAATTGGGACAGAACTCAAAACACTAGGATCTCAGTGCACACCGAGAAAAATACATGCACGATGTCTACTATTGAAGTTTATCTTTTTTTACGATTACACAGTACAATTCAGGCCCTCACAATGTAGTCACACTCACCCTATGAACGCACAAACACAAACCCTACTCCTATGAGTATCTTTGAAGACCGAGCCAACTAATCCTCAAAGATTGACGAAGTCATCA
This sequence comes from Chloris gayana, assembly GCA_031894775.1. Lineage (NCBI taxonomy): Eukaryota > Viridiplantae > Streptophyta > Magnoliopsida > Poales > Poaceae > Chloris > Chloris gayana. The sequence goes on along the minus strand of JAUNZO010005214.1, from coordinate 14,108 downwards.
CTAGTGCCTCGCTATCGACAGGAACATCGGCTACCGTTGAAAGCACAATTATGTTAAATCCTAGAAAACTCGCTCCCATTTGGGGAGTGAAACCTAAGACATGAGGTGCTACTAAGGCTCTTATAACCACTAGGCTACTGACCCTTTTGCCTGTTAAATTTCATTCAGACATTCTCAAACAATCATATATTTTAATTCTAGGAAGAAAAAGAATATTAAACATACAAGTGCAAGTTGTATTCCCTTATGCTCTTGATCTAGTTGCTCTAGCCCTTTCGGATTGACTTGCATGTTTTGGACATGAGTGCTTGCTTTTCTTCCCCTTATTGTTATCTAATATACTTGCATGCTTGGGACCTTTGCTTGCTAGGTGTTCTAGTTGTTTGTTGTGTTACCCACTAGCTTGCATAGGAGTTGCTTAGTGGAGTGAATCACTAGTATGAGTATATTTCTTAATGAATAAGTTCTTTATCTCATACTAGTTTGTTTGTCACTAGAACTGATCTAAGAGTTGTTTGACTGCTCGGTTACTTGTTGGTTGAGATTTGTAGAAGTCATTGGAAAGTGAAATACCTGATTCTCTCTCTCTCTCTCTCTCTCTCTCTCTCTCTCTCTCGGTGTGTGTGTGTGTGTGTTCCTTACAAAATACCACTTTTCTTCTCTTCATTGATTCTGTTCCGTCACCAAAATCCAAGCCTTTCTACCTTCGTGAGTACCAGTAAATTGTGAGCACGTTAATAACCAAAGACAAAAAAAAATTAAGAAACATATGATACTGAAGTTTAGCTAAGAGTCCCTCAAAATGCTCTTGCTAGATATGCAAGCCAAAATTTCATATTACAATGTATTTATCTTTCTACTATGAGTACTATGATCTTAATATTCATATTGAAACATCCACAATTTCAATCACAACACTACCAAATTGGTGGCAATATGTCGATCTAAGGCAACAAAAAGTGACTACTAGCAATAGACCCCATATGTTGCAACACAAAGCATGATATTGCAACAAAAACTGTGGCATTAGCCCGGATTTCCTGTAGTGTGGAACGTATGTGTATGTGTCACAACTACCCAACCATATTTATCAACCTATCCTTGCTAGGACTTGGTCTATTAATTGATAATATAGTTATGAGCATCGTACTCTCTTATTTCACGCCTTCCCTTGGTAGAACTATAAATGACCGCCTTTGGAGTAATCCAATGGTGAAATGCTACAGAGGGATGTCCGTGCGCTTGTTGATTTACCTATCCCACACTAACCATTTGTTGTGTTGTTCCAACAAGTATTTCTAGCACCTTGTCAGAACTATTTGTTAGGTGAGACATAACAGATGTCAACAGTGGCCATGTCGCAATGGGCGTGGAGCTGGACCAGAAGCGCGTGGTGCTAGGCAGTGGGAGGAGGAAGATGGGAAGTGGGAGCGCACATCGCTGGGCAGCGGGAGGAGGGCGACGGCAGTGTCGGGAGCACGGCGACGGGCGGAATCTAGCCGAAGATCGGTAGTTGGTACGCACTCCAGAGTTCTAAGAATCCATACAGATACTAAAATACGATAATAGCGGAAGACTTACCAATCAATTATTAGTTACAATTGCAAAGTTGAACTTCAATCACATATCCAAATCCAGATCTAACCCACAGGTAATACTTGAACATACGACGAAACCTGTCAGTGGTCATGTTTGGAAATTTCACATCTAAAAGAAACAAATAAGGAAATCGTCAGTACGGAAGGTACTCCACAAGCCCTAACACTACACAAGGGATATAATCATGCAATTAAGGCAATAGCAAGGATATGATAAAAGTTCATGTTTGCGGGAGCATGCAAGCCTAAAATGTTTACTAAAAATAGGTATCAAGGAGTGGGAAATTACTAATCAGTATTTTAGTGGTTTGGTCCTAGGGAAGATATTCATCGATCCCACTAGTTCCAATCTTTTAAGTTGAGCCGTCTGACCAACGGTCATAACGACTCCTGGCTCACCAGCCAGTATCATCAACATCATCTATCCCATCAACTATCAACCAATCTCTAATCAAGGAATATAGTAACACTAATCACGTAAGCCTATATCTTGAAGGGTCAAACTAGTGACCACGGACTATCAGATAGATTTTACACTCTGCATAGGTTGTACACTTTACCCATGAGTTATGTTCTCCTGTACCGGGAACAACATAATGTCCCACTGCCTGCCTGCATGTTACGCACAAACCCGCCACGAAGCGACTCGGAGCACCCCATGTCATGGGCTTAGCAGGCCCATACATTTTGGGGACCTATTCATATCCTCCGACGGTCTACCTACACCTAGGCGGACTTATTTACCATAACCATATGGGGTGAGAGTGGGTCCTGCCCACATAGGTTCTATGGTTGAACCACAATCACCAAGTTGAGGTCAAAAGAACCTGTGCTTATATGGCGGGGCAAGCGCTCATCTACGGCAACTGGATCCAACAATATCTTATTCCATAAATCCGTATCATCACAACTAGAGCCTCACCCCCATCCACTCTCACCATCCCACATGACCTATCAATCTCATAACATAAACTTAATTGATAGAAGTGTGGTGATGACTATCATCGCGGGGTTCTTATGTGCACTAAACAAAGCAGCATTGCACGAACATTAGGCATCTAATGTTGGAGTATCTCGGGGTTACAATGTATTTGGGTACTTAAGCAAGGTGGTGTTATGGATTTTGCAACCGAATTACCATTTAACAAATTAAGTAATAATCATGCAAGTACTAATAACAAAATCACTCAAGAGAGTATGCAATACAGAATAAGCCATAAGTAGGTTCTAACTTAAGCATGTAGGATAAATAAAGGTCAAGGAAGTTAGAGCTTGTCTCGTATCGCTATATTCCTTAAAACTTGAATCTCACGTCTTCTTGTAGTTAGTGTCGGAGTCATCCTCGAGACTTGGGCCTTCAGTCTTTGTCTCTAGTTTTGGACTCCTTCGGATCCTTTGATGCTACAGTACCCAGTGCTAGCATAAAACCGGATAAGAATCGGATAAATTCAAATAAGACTGAATAGGAGGTTTGGGGATTTGGTTTACATCGGTAGAAGTATTTATGATACAGGAGGTTTAGAGGATGAGGTCTAGTGTATGAGGCTTGGTTTGGATATACTTGATCCTAGGGGTCAATGGTGAAAGAACGGCCAGAACTGGAGTTTAGGTGGTGGAGATACGAAGTTAAGGGGATAACAGGGGAATCAGGTTGGAGATGTGTTTATGGTGGGTGGCTATAGGTTCCTCGTGTCGAGACGATTGTGCGATCGCGAGAATCGCCCAAAACGGAGTTACGGTTGGAGAGATATGACATCAACAAGTTCTAGGGGCTTATACGTAAAAAAGCAAGGTCACAGAGACCTATTTGTAATTACAAAAAGGTTCTAGGGGCTCTTAAGTGAAAACAGTAAGGTTACAAGGGCCCTTTTCCTAATTATTGAGACTATAGGGGTCTAAAAGAAAAAGGAACTTTTCTATCGTCGACCAAGGGTTTTCTTTGAATATTTGGACTTACATCTAATAGGCCATCAATGCAGGGGGATAAGTGTAAAAGCGGATTAGTGTTTAGGATTTATTTTCAATTGGAAATGTGTGGAATTGGTCCACGACTTGTGGACTGATGGGGAAAGAGTCGGTCCACGAGTCCACCATGGACATTGTGGCGGCATGATAGGGGAGTTCGTCGGAATTGGCGTTAGCGGTCGATTCCGGTTGGCGGGAGGGCCTAGGTGTGTCCGTGCACGTGAGGAATGGTGCGGCGGAGCTGTGGGTTGATTCCTCGACGAGCAGCAAATATGCTAGCTCGCAAGTGGGCATTTTATAGTTGGACGGAGCGGGAACGCAGTCAAACCATGAATGTAAGGGCACAGAACTAATTAACCCAAATGTAAAATATTGTAATTCAAGGTCTATATCACTGAGTCAAACTCCAAATTTGTGGTGAAAACACAATGTTCCCAAAACAATGGTGTATCCATGGAAGGAAGGTATACATCTATTATCCAAATAAATCAGGTCAAAATTTCCTTATCCTTATTCATTAAACATATAATATACTCTATTCATAATGTATAAAAACAAGTTATGAAATTTATCAGCAGCAAATATGCTCCTTAATTTAAAAAATATCTCAAATCACTAGATTGAAGGCACACCCAAGAGAAAACTACCTCATACATTTCTTTTGTTAAATTTTGGTAGATGTTATCATGCATTGAAGCACTGAATTGTAGGAAGAAAAAGGCATACTTAAGATCACCGAGAAAGAAAGAAAAGCAACAATAAAGCATCACTAACAACTAGAATGGCGTACGTCAAATTATGCTGCTAACATAAGTTATCGATCTTTTTCCTCTTTTTTTCCACCTTTGTTAAATTGTACCTTGTACCTTTTGTAGAGTCTTTTTAATATAAAGCATAATCAGTAGTACCCCTCATCCCCTTCTGTTTTCGTACAATAAAGCTTTGAAACTCTAAAATAAATTTGAGTCAACCATTTAAGTAGAGTAAATATCCATTATGGAGTAAATCATCAAAATGGTCCGCTCGGAACTTGTTATTCGTTGAACATACGACCTATATAAAATATAAAAAATCTAATCATTAGAAAGAAGAAAAAAATCGGTGCTAATTTATGAGTAGCAAATATATGTTCCCTAATTAAGACAGAAATAAAAAAACTCTAGGCTCTCACTGCAAACCAAGAGAAAAGTGCATGCAAGATTTCTACTGTGTTAAACTTCATTCAATATTGATTCCCAAATAATCATAGACTTGAATTCTAGGAAGAAAAAAAGAACAGCAAACATAAAATTACCAAGGAAGAAACAAGAGAAACAATAACACATAACCAAGAACTGTCATACTTAAAATTATCCACCATTTGGCTAACAGGTTCAGCATGATGCATACAATGAGACCAACCACGACAGGGTGATAATGGACGAATAGTTCTGTTTGTTGGGAGAAAATAAAAAAAGGGTAGTTCTAAGATCACCCATGGATAAAAGTAGCACCATTCACTGGCTACAGCACTGGCTGCCATGCCGACACGGTTACAGCCCTGGCTACAATTTCAATCGCAACACTACCAAATTGGTGGTAATATGTTGACCTAAGGCAACAAAAAGTGACTACTAGCAATAGACCCCATATGTTGCAACACAAAGCATGATATTGCAATAAAAACTGTGGCATTAGCCCGGATTTCCTGTAGTGTGGAACGTATGTGTATGTGTCACAACTACCCAACCATCTTTATCAGCTTACCCTTGCTAGGACTTTGGTCTATTAATTGATAATATAGTTATGAGCATCGTACTCTCTTATTTCATGCCTTCCCTTGGGAGAACTATAAATGACTGCCATTGGAGTAATCCAATGGTGAAATGCTACAATGGGATGTCCGTGCGCTTGTCGATTTACCTATCCCACACTAACCATTTGTTGTGTTCTTCCAACAAGTATTTCTAACACCTTGTCAGAACTATTTGTTAGGTGAGACTTAACAGATGTCAACAGTCGCCATGTCGCAGTGGGCGTGGAGCTAGACTAGAAGCGCGCGGTGCTAGGCAGCGGGAGGAGGAAGATGGGCAGTGGTAGCGCACGCCACTGGGTAGCGAGAGGAGGGAGACGCGCGTCGGGAGCACGACGATGGGCGGAATCCAGCCGAAGATCAGTAGTTGGTACACACTCCAGAGTTCTTAGAATCCATACAGATACTAAAATACGATAACAGCGGAAGACTTACCATCAATTATTAGTTACAATTGCAAAGTTGAACTTCAACCACATATCCAAATCCAGATCTAACCCATAGGTAATACTTGAGCATACGACGAAACCTAACAGTGGTCATGTTTGGAAATTTCACATCTAAAAGAAACAAATAAGGAAATCGTCAGTACGGAAGGTACTCCACAAGCCCTAACACTACACAAGGGATATAATCATGCAATTAAGGCAATAGCAAGGATATGATAAAAGTTCATGTTTGCGGGAGCATGCAAGCCTGCCTGCATGTTACGCACAAACCCGCCACAAAGAGACTCGGAGCACCCCACGTCATGGACTGGTGGGGAAAGAGTCGGTCCACGAGTCCGCCGTGGACATTGCGGTGGCATGGCAGGGGAGTTCATCGAAATTGGCGTTAGCGATAAATTCTGGTTGGCGGGAGGGCCTAGGTGTGTCTGTGCACGTGCAGAATGGTGCGACGGAGCTGTGGGTTGATTTCTCGATGAGCAGCAAATATGCTAGCTCGCAAGTGGGCATTTTATAGTTGGATGGAGCGGGAACGCAGTCAAACCATGAAAAGTGTAAGGGCACAGAACTAATTAACCCAAATGTAAAATATTGTAATTCAAGGTCTATATCACTGCAGTCAAACTCCAAATTTGTGGTGAAAACACAATGTTCCCAAAACAATGGTGTATCCATGGAAGGAAGGTATACATCTATTATCCAAATAAATCAGGTCAAAATTTCCTTATCCTTATTCATTAAATATATAATATACTCTATTCATAATGTACAAAAACAAGTTATGAAATTTATCAGCAGCAAATATGCTCCTTAATTTAAAAAATATCTCAAATCACTAGATTGAAGGCACACCCAAGAGAAAACTACCTCATACATTTCTTTTGTTAAATTTTGGTAGATGTTATCATGCATTGAAGCACTGAATTGTAGGAAGAAAAAGGCATACTTAAGATCACCGAGAAAGAAAGAAAAACAACAATAAAGCATCACTAACAACTAGAATGGCGTACGTCAAATTATGCTGCTAGCATAAGTTATCGATCTTTTTCCTCTTTTTTTCCACCTTTGTTAAATTGTACCTTGTACCTTTTGTAGAGTCTTTTTAGGTCCCGTTTGGTTCCCATGACTAAAACCAAAGTGACTAAAAGTTAGTCACTTTAGTGACTAAAGAACCAAACAAGGTGACTAAAAGCAACTAAAAAAGTTTTAGTCGGTTTAGACACCAACATGGAGCTAAAAGTGACTAGAAGCAAAAATTTCTCAGGCTGCCCCTGCATATTCTCAGGAGAGTTCTTTTTTGGCTGCAAATCATATGTATCACTTAGGGGTATTTTTGTCTTTTTGTAACTCATTTATTTATTTTTAGTCACTTTTAGTCTTATAAACCAAACAGGGGTGACTAAACTTTAGTCACCTCATTTTAGTCACTTTACTTTAGTCACATGGAACCAAACGCTACCTTAATATAAAGCATAATCAGTAGTACCACTCATCCCCTTCTGTTTTCGTACAATAAAGCTTTGAAACTCTAAAATAAATTTGAGTCAACCATTTAAGTAGAGTAAATATCCATTATAGAGGAAATCATCAAAATGATCCGCTCGGAACTTGTTATTTGTTAAACATACGACCTATATAAAGTATAAAAAATCTAATCATTAGAAAGAAGAAAAAAATCGGTGCTAATTTATGAGTAGCAATTATACGTTCCCTAATTAAGACAGAAATAAAAAAAAAACTCTAGGCTCTCACTGCAAACCAAGAGAAAAGTGCATGCAAGATTTCTACTGTGTTAAACTTCATTCAATATTGATTCCCAAATAATCAAATACTTGAATTCTAGGAAGAAAAAAGAACAGCAAACATAAAATTACCAAGGAAGAAACAAGAGAAACAATAACACATAACCAAGAACTGTGATACTTAAAATTATCCACCATTTGGCTAACAGGTTCAGCATGATACATACAATGAGACCAACCACGACAGGGTGATAATGGACGAATAGTTCTGTTTGTTGGGAGAAAATAAAAAAAACGGTAGTTCTAAGATCACCCATGGATAAAAGTAGCACCATTCACTGGCTACACCACTGGCTGCCATGCCGACACGGAGAAGATGGGCAGCTCGCGGGAGCAGAGGAAGAGGCACCCATCATTGACCTTTTGTGCCCCGTACGAGAACAGCCCAGCATCGCCTGACATCTGGTGTGCCAGCGTCTCCGTCTCCATGAAGACGTCGTCACTGAGCAGTGCAGGCTGGAACCCAGCCATGTGCATCCTTTCCGCCCAATGCACCATCTTCTCATGGCGCTCCCGCCGCATCACGCCGTCATGCGCGACGATGTCCATCACCTCCTCCCTGAGCAGCACGCGTTCCATAGCGACGCGCTCCACCGGACCAGCAGCCTCCATGTCCTGGAACAGGACCTTGTAGTAGTCGAAGGCGTTGAGCACGCGGCCCGAGAGGTCGGCGCCCTTGTGGTCGGCCTCCTGCTCCGTCAGCACCAGCAGCCTCGGCGTCAGGTCACGGAGGACGCGGAGCAGCACGTCCGCCTTGGTTGTCTGATGCGACACGGTCTGGTCCTCTAGCAGTGGCAGCTGGACGGTGACCTCGTCGGCGATGATGCGGTGGAGCTGCAGCGTCGACGTGATCACCAGGGCCTCGTCCTGCTCCTGCGCGACGCCAAGCGCGGCGACGCTGGATGGGGAGAAGTGGTCCATGTGCGAGCGCACGGGGATGAACACCAGGGGCACGTGCAGACGCAGGGCCTCCTGGGTGAGCACGCCGGCAGCGTGCGCCAGGAACTCGTCCATCTCGTTGACGACGGCGAGGCGCAGCGACGGGGGCCGCCGGGGCGCTCGGCGAAGAGGCCGAGCAGCTCCAGCCACTGGTTCAGGCTGGCGCCGCCGAGGTCGACGATGTGGACGGCGCTCTCGCCGGCCACCGCCTCCAGGATGGCCGCGTTGGCCGCCGCGGCCGCGACGCGCGCGAGCGGGTACAGCGCGGCGAAGCTCTGCCGCGCGGCGCTGACGGCCGCCGGAGCCGGAATCTGCGGCGGGACCGGGAGCTGCAGCGCCCAGGCCAGGCCGGGAAGCAGCCGCATCGCGCGGCGCGCGAGCGCCTCGCCGAAGACGAAGGCCACGCGCTGCAGGGCGTCGCCGATGGGGGTGGCGAACTGGGAGATGTACTGCAGCTCCGTGTTGGCCACCATGACGTTCCAGATGCCCAGAGCTTCGACGCACCGCATGATCACTTGTTTGACGAAGCCGCTTGGGCTGTTGTTGTCGCCGTGTTGCTGATGGGGACCCGCCTCCTCGGCGTTGGCGATCGGCTGGCTTGGTGGTGGCAAGGACGATGGCTCCTCCTTCACTTTGGCCACCACGGCCGCCGGAGGAGCAGCGTTCGACGGAGAAGGTTCCTCCTGTTTCACCACAGCCTTCCCCTTCTTGTCGTTCGTCGACTCCTGGGAACTCATGACTGCAAACTAAAGGGGAGAAACAATCAAATCATGATGACAATGCTGCGAAATGGAAACCAGGATGAAGCTAGGTACATGAATTAATGAAACCAGAGAGCTGCCAATAGACTTCAATCATATGCACAGACGCCGACGTGATTCAATTTCAACACTACTTTTATAATACAAAATATAATCGATACTACTATTTCCCCCAGTTGAAGTTGAACTATAAATCTAGCTAGAAAGGTTACGATCGAACACCTACACTACACAAAAGCAGCTTAGCCATATTTCATTTAAAAAAAAAGATAAATCGATCAAGTTATGACATGCGTTGACACCCACCGAAGCTACTAGCGGCAGCATGAACATACAGCGATTTAGGCCAGACAACCAAGATGCTACCTTAAAAAACAAGCATTAGGATTTTCTGCCCCCTGTAGAGCTCTCTCAAAAGTATGATAATGCACCGGATTTTCCTAGAGATCATACAAGTTGTAACAATCATAGTAACGTGACAAATTGTAAGGATGCATTCAACAAATAAAGATTTGCCAGTACAAACAACAGAAAGCTAGACCTAACCCGACCTGCTTATCCTAGAGATGCATATGTATTTCAAGACAATCAAAATCCATATAATCCTACAGACTGGTTTGGAACATCTAAACCACCATAGGCAGCATAGCTCGACATTTCATTCCCTAAGAGAAAGCAAGCAATAACAGGCGTATGCATGCACCTTCTTGAGCAGTCTACGGCAGCATCAAATAATCCAACCAGAGATTTACATGGACTAGACAACCAAAAGACGCTACCCTAAAAGTTTCTAGTTGCATCATCCTATGCACAATAAACGGAAACATGATAACTCGTATCTGCTTCAAGAATAATATAACATCAGCATATAGTAACATAACAAAAAAAGTTAAAAATGTATTCAGCGAATACAAATTTGCCAATTCCAACAGGGAAAGGTGGTTTTCCAACAATCAACAACGAGCAATGTCTCATTTCAACAAAAAGCATATGAGCTCACCAATCGCGACCTTATGCTGTGTATTTCAGATTTATCAGAATCTAGAGAACCCTGGGGAGTTACATGCACTAGACTAGACAACCAAGAAATTTAATACCCCGGATTTTCCTAGAGGTAATACAAGGTGTAACAATCATAGTAACTTGACAAATTGTAAGGATGTATTCAACAAAAAAATGCCAATAAAAACAGCAAAATACTAGACCTAACCCGATTTTATGCAACAGATGCATATGTATTTCAAGACAATCAAAATCCACATATATAATCCTAAAGAGATAAATTGGTTAGGAACATCTAAACCACCGTACCATAAGCAGGATAACTTGACACTTCGTTCCCTAAGCGAAACCAAGCAATAACAGGCGTGTACATGCATCTTCCTGAGCAGTCTACAACTAGCGGCAGCGCGCATCAAATCCAACCAGAGATTTACATGGACTACACAATCAAAAGACACTACCCAAAAAGTTTCTAGTTGCATCATCCTATGGACAATAAACGGAAACATGATAACTCGCATCTACTTGAAGAACATCAGAATATAATAACATAACAAAGATAAAGATGTATTCAGCGAATACAGATTTGCCAGTTCCAACAGGGAAAGGTGGTTTTCCAACAATCAACAACGAGCAATATCTCACTTGAACAAAGGGGCAGTCCTCCATCAAAAAAACTAGCAAAGGTTCATCAATGCGTGTATCTTTCGCTCTTGACCCAGCAGTGCACACAGAACTAACGCTTAGATGTAGAAAACAACATTCGAAATTGAAAATGAAACATACATTGCCCCTCCCGTTTCATAAAAAAAACGAGCATACAGCTTAAATGGATTAGATATACCCAAAAAGAGATTCTATGTTCTACTTGTGTGATCCTGTAGACAGTAAACCAAGATCCGTAACCCCGGCGACGGAGCTACCCTCTCTCAAAACATACTGACGCTTAGATGTACAAAACAAAATTTGAGAAAAAAAATGATGAAGAATTAAGTTATTAAAGTAGCGAAAACACATCCACAAATACAACTAAGCCTGGCTTCCAAACACGACATGGGTAATAATCCTCAGGTATAAAAAATGGACATAAGATCTACATATATAAAAAATGTTCAGGTATAAAAACAAATATATACATTGAAGCAGACCGGCCGTGCTAGTTTGTTTGGGGATCTATCGGAAGGTGTGGACGGTTTCCATGGCTTGGGTCTAAATGTACACAACAAACAAAAACTAGCTCAAATACGGTTACGATCATGAAGCAAAACAAAGGGCTAGATCTAATACACTAATACGGTATTGGTACGGTTATTACCGAGAAATAACGCATGTGGAACGAGAAAACAAACTAACAAATCATGAGACTTACTGAAATCAACATGGAAAACAGGCAAGTGAAGAACGAACCTACACTACTAGCGCGAAAGAAACAAGCAGGAAGGCTTTGCATGTTATACCTATGGGTTGAGGACTTCCTTGCTCAGGGTAGAATGGAGGACTGCTGGGTCAGGTGTGGGGGTTTATATAGATAGGGATGGTGGACGAAAGCTGTACACAGATGGAGGGAGAGGCAAGGGCCAGCAAAATTCGGAGCGCCAAAATTAGCAGCATTTAATGACAGTAATTAGAGTTGACAAATAGACAGTATATACCTACCTTGGCAACAGCAGAAAGTCAGAAATGTACGTATCGGAGGGACCCATTCGGGGCTCCCATATTTGCATAGCTGGAGCTGGAAACGCGGGGAAATTCACACGCCACTGGATTGTGCCATGACACGTTTAGCTGTTCACACATTACTACAGTTGGGCCGGCTGGATGCAGTATGGACCCCCACGCGAGAGGACGAGGTGACGGAGTGTCTTCGGCCCAATTTTTTAACTAAATAACCTTTCTCATCTAAAACATTTTTAAATACCTTATGCCCAATTTTATTTTCAAAATTGACACACTAAAGGGTTTTTAGCGTGAGTGCCTGACACATACGAATAACACGCCGGATGAAATGGTGCAATAGGCTACCATGTCACGACGGTTGTGTGTGTGTGTATGGGGGTGGGGGGGTGTCAGGGTTGTGTGTTTTATACGGATAACAAGCTAGGTACTTTGTAGCGACAGATGTGTTATATCGGGTAACATGCTAGGTGTGTTCCAGTGTCTAAGTCAAACAACATGCACGAACACTACTGGGAGAGGATCCGCCTCGCCAGTCGAGCCAGGAGCGGCGTTGCGGCGGGGGCCCCGGATCTGGGAGAGGATGTCTCCGGCGGCGGCGAGCTCGAGGTGTCTTCGAGGGCGGAGCGGAGCACGGCAACGTGGCGGGCGGCACGGGACAAGCGCGGCCCTAGCGGGTTTTTTTGTTTCTTGTGGGAACTGTAAAGGCGGGTGAAGATGTTACCCGCTGCTACTACTTCGTCTTTTACGGCATTATTTGTAGCTGCGAAGCCGTAACGGCGGGCTACCATACCCGCCGTTGCAGTGGGTTTTGGCCAACCGCTGCACTGGGTTTTGGCCCGCCGCTACTGGCCGTTTTTCTAGTTGTGGTTGTTTCTTTAAAGTTCGAATCAATAAATGTACCATTGCCCAACATCTGGTGTGCAACTGTATTGCACCCAGTGTGCCATCTTCCCATGCCTTTCATATGCACAATATGCTATCACATTCGACGTTTCCATTATTCCTCCTTGAGCAACACTACCACAAATCGGTACTATAACGGCGACAGCAAAAATCGCGTAGCTGCACCAGTTATTGTGACCCGTTGATTTTTAGCGGCGGGTCACCTTACGGCCCGCCGTTAAAAAAGGCACAGCCCACAATCCCCCTAACCCTACTTTGCATGATATAAAATCAACAATCTTGCTACAGCTGCAGCCACCCACCCCACCTCTCTCTCTCTCTCTCTCTCTCTCTCTCTCTCTCTCTCTCTCTCTCCCCACCTCCCGCCCCTCCTCTCGCAGGTGCTGCTCCTCCTCCTGCTGGCTGCAGCCCCTCCTATCGCCGGCTGAGCAGCGCGCGGGCCTCCAGGAGTCGCGGCGATACGGCACGTGCCCACGTGGGGCGCGGCACCGGGCCGGCCGTGGATCCGGCCCTCCCTCCCACGGCGGCGGCGTGGCCCCTCCTCTCGCCGGCGGAGCGGCGACGTGGGCCTCCGGTGGGGGCGTGGATCCGGCCCTCCCCCACGAGGTGGCCGCGCGGATCCTGGCCCCTCCCCTTTGAGCGGCGGCGGCGGCGCGGTGCAGGGCGTGGATCCGGCCCTCCCCACGAGGCCCAATTTTATTTTATAAATTGACACACCAATTACCCGCTGCTACTATCATCGTCTTTTACGAGATTATTTGTAGTTGCGAAGCCGTAGCGGAGGGCTACCATACCTGCCGTTGCAGTCGGTTTTGGCCCACCGCTGGACTGGGTTTTGGCCCACCGCTACTGGCCGTTTTTCCAGTTGTGGTTGTTTCTTTAAAGTTCGAATCGACAAATGTACCATTGCCCAACATCTGGTGTGCAACTGTATTGCACTCAGTGTGCCATCTTCTCATGCCTTCCATATGCACAACATACTATCACATTCAAGTTTCCATTATTCCTCCCTGGGCAACACTACCACAAATCGGTACTATAGCGGCGGCAGCGAAAATCGCGTAGCTGCACCGGTTATTGTGACCCGTCACTAAAAATCACGATAATTTTTAGCGGCGGGTCACCTTACGACCCGCCGTTAAAAAAGGCCCAGCCCACAATCCCCCTAACCCTACTTTACATGATATAAAATCAACAGTCTTGCCATAGCCGCAGCCACCCAC
>JAUNZO010005213.1:763868-948932 GCA_031894775.1 Chloris gayana | reverse complement strand
GCATCTTTGTTATCCAGAATAAGTTTCACTCTTCTTCATGAGGCATATACAGAGCACTTTCCTTGCAGCTTAAGACAGCAAGACAAGCATACTCTGTGCTGATTAGAGTTTTGGGCTCATCATCAGCTAGCCCTTACATGAAAAAGCCCAACTTGTCCAATCAAAGCTAACAGAGTTCGTTAGGCCTGTATTTTATCTCTACTTTTGAAGCGGATCTAACTCAGATTCTCACGAGGATTTGGGATTTGGCCCAGCTTCAAAGGCGTTTTTGTGGGCTGTGGAGTAACATTTGCTGCCTTGATTTTCATTATTTTATTAATGAGTTTGAGACGACGTCTCTTTCATTTGTCATCCACTGCAAGAGTGTTAATCTTCCCCTCAATAGTTTGTTTACAAGGCTAGTCCCAATGGTTTTCATTTTCATCAAATAGGGTGTTATGCACCATTTTAGATGATATGGCAAATAATTAATGAGGAAAGAGAATAGAGTTTTCACTTAGATGAAACTATGTCTACTCTGTTTCCAACATATTTGTGCCTTGCATGTACTTCTTGGAAAAATGCTTTCCAACATACCGGTTTAATTTCATCTAGATGATGTGGTTGCACTGTATAAGGCATTTCATCCTTAAAAAAAACTTTCTTGCTTATGTGGCAAATTTTAAAAGATCCAACCCGATTGTCCTACTCATGTACAACTCAAGTTATTATAGAAACTAGATATCATTATTTGGAAATTTTAAACATTTGATTGCTATATATTCATCTAGTCGGAATAAAGTTGGACATTTGGATTGGCTTTACAGCATTTTTCTTTTAAAAATAACAAAATGAAACTACTATTGAGACTAGTCGTGTATTCACAACGAGAGATAATAGCTTTTTTAGGAATGACATTGAATTGTTGGGAACTTCAAAATTCTGTTGTGAACCTATGAATTTATGTACACTGCTAGTAGGAGAAATGTTTGCCACTTGCCAGAAATACTGGAGAGAGTAACAATAATGTTGGCCATCTTAACCAGACTGTCATTAAATAATCCATATTATTTCTTGTAGTGCACTTCAATAAGTACCGACATTAAACTCTAATTACCAATGAGCACGATAAAAAGAATCATGTAACATATTTTGATGTTACTTTTTACACGTAAGTTGCTAAACATTCTAAGCTAGTTGTTATCAGAAGCATAAGAAAAGTTATCGCTAGACAAACTTAAGTAGTAGTACTTTGACTTCCTCGCTGCAGTAATCTCAACACGCTATGGTGGGAAACTGGGAAAACAACTTTCCATCCACCACGGATGACAGCGTTATACTATGTATTTTATCGTAGTTGACCTTTTTGTTATGTTTTAACCATTTGTATTGTTCAAAGAAATTTAAGAAACATCATATATATTGTTGGATTATGTTTTATCACTAAAGAAACATGAAATATGGGCTATAACATTTTTGTATTTGAAGAAATTTTTAAAATAAGACAAATGATCATATGTCATAAAAAAAGTCAATAACGACAATAATTTAGGAACATAGGGAGTAACATAGAGTGTTAACTTTAGCTTCTTAATGGAAAACGTAACACTACTCTACCTAGTGGACAAGCTACCACTTAAAAGAAGTCCAAGAAAGTGGTTCAAATTTTCCTGGACGAACTGATAAGAAGCTGTACACACAATTGATTCTTATATTAACAGCCGAGTCGCAGTGCATCATGGATGCTGAATCAGCCGCCGGTGCCGTAAAATACAGAGTATGCGAGACGAAAGAAACAATAGTGGGTTGGTCAGAAAGTTGGAGCCACACGATACAGGACACGAGCTTGACTCGTGCTCCGAAATCTGGACGTGCAGGATTGGCCACCACGCCGAGAGAGAGAGAGAGAGAGAGAGCGCGCGCCTCTCACCTGCCCCCAAAAGCATTGCCGTCGTTCGATTAGATACAACGACGCCGGTGCGAGCCCGCCCGTCAGTGGCAGATGCTTCCCGCGCGCGCGCACGGCGGTTGGTGTGGTCCGCGGAGCACTGACCTGATCAGCTGACCATGATTGGTTCGGATCCAGCTCGGTCAAAGGTTCACCAACCGTCTGTCCGTCTCCGAGTGGCACTCCGGCCGGCGGCCGCTTCCTCCCAGTATAAAGAATTAAAGATCCGGGCCACAGAGATACTAGCTCCAGGGCCAGGTGAAATAATCCTGGACGCGCAAATATTTGTTTGTGTGTACTGGTATTTCATCGTTCAGACAGTAGTGTTAGTGGTGCGTCCACGCCGATTGGAACGGCCACCGTGACGCGTTCTCACGCTTTGGAATTGGATATTGCTCACACGAGAGGAACACACTTTCGTGCGGACTGTGAAATGCATGGTCTTCATGTTGCCCGTCGTCTTTTGATCTGGTAATATACTAATCGCAGTCAGGAAGCCTCTGCTCGGTAGCTAGACCTGGTCCAGGCATCTTCCACACAGCTTCCCCCACCAAACCCCCGCCTATATCAGCCCGGCGCTGCAGCTCCGTGCACTCTTCAGGAGCTGATAATTCATCGCTTCCTTACCAATACCAACCGCGCAGCAGCCAAAGCCTCTCTTCCACCGCCGCGCCACGATCCGCAGGTAGGCTGCTCGAAAAAAAAAAACGATCCGCAGGTAGAAGAAGAAATCAAGAAGCCGGCGATGGGTTCGCTTCCGGAGCCGCGTTCCGAGACCATCTTCCGGTCGAGGCTGCCCGATATCGCGATCCCGGACCACCTCCCGCTGCACGCCTACGTGCTGGAGCACCTCCCCGCGCGCCGCGACCGCGCGTGCCTCATCGACGGCGCGACGGGGAGACGCTCACCTTCGGCGACGTGGACCGCCTGTCCCGCCGCGTGGCCGCCGGGCTGCGCGCAGTCCTCGGCGTGCGCAAGGGCGGCACGGTGCTGCTCCTCCTCCCCAACTCCGTGGAGTTCGCGCTGGCCTTCCTCGCGTGCTCCCGGCTCGGCGCCGCGGCCACCACCGCCAACCCGCTCCACACGCCCGCGGAGATCGCCAAGCAGGCCGCCACCTCCGCAGCGGCCGTCGTCATCACGGAGCCCGCCTTCGTCGCCAAGGTCCGCGACCTCGCCGGCGTCGGCGTCGTCGCCACCGGCGACGGCGCGGACGGCTGCGTCTCCTTCGCCGACCTCATGGCCACCGAGTCAGCGGACGACGACGATGACGAGGTGGCGATCGACGTGGCGACCGACGTGGTCGCGCTGCCCTACTCGTCGGGCACGACGGGCCTGCCCAAGGGCGTCATGCTGACGCACCGCGGGCTGGTCACGAGCGTGGCGCAGCTCGTCGACGGGGCCAACCCCAACCTCCACCTTTCCGAACACGACGTGGTCCTGTGCGCGCTGCCCATGTTCCACATCTACTCGCTGCACTCCATCCTGCTCTGCGGGATGCGCGCCGGCGCCGCGCTCGTGCTCATGAAGCGCTTCGACGCCGCGCGCATGCTCCACCTCGTCGAGGCGCACCGCGTCACCGTCGCGCCGCTCGTGCCGCCCATCGTCGTCGAGATGGCCAAGAGCGGCGACGCGCTGGACAGGCACGACCTGTCCTCGATCCGGATGGTCATCTCGGGCGCCGCGCCCATGGGCCGGGAGCTGCAGGACCTGCTCCGCGCCAAGCTCCCGCGGGCCGTGTTCGGGCAGGGCTACGGCATGACGGAGGCGGGGCCGGTGCTCTCCATGTGCATGGCGTTCGCCAAGGACCCCGCGCCGGTGAAGTCCGGCGCGTGCGGCACGGTGGTGCGGAACGCGGAGCTCAAGGTGGTCGACCCGGAGACCGGGCTGTCCCTGCCCCGCAACCAGCCCGGGGAGATTTGCATCCGGGGAAGGCAGATCATGAAAGGGTACCTCAACAACCCGGAGGCCACGGCGGAGACCATCGACGCCGACGGGTGGCTGCACACCGGCGACATCGGCTACGTCGATGACGACGACGAGATCTTCATCGTCGACAGGCTCAAGGAGCTCATCAAGTACAAGGGGTTCCAGGTCGCGCCCGCCGAGCTCGAGGCCATGCTCATCGCGCACCAAGCCATCGCCGACGCCGCCGTCGTCCCGTAAGTCCCCGTTTGTTTACTAACCTTACTCGATTCGGCTAGAAATTTCAACGCTCTTTCTTCTCACGTTGGACCGATCGAGTTCTGAACAACGTTATTCTTCTCCCACGTTTCAGGATGAAGGATGACTCCTGCGGTGAGGTCCCGGTCGCGTTCGTCGTGAGGTCCGACGGCACTGAGATCACCGAGGACGAGATCAAGCAGTACGTGGCCAAGCAGGTGGTGTTCTACAAGCGGCTGCACAAGATCTTCTTCGTGGAGGCTATCCCGAAGGCGCCATCTGGCAAGATTCTGAGGAAGGACCTCAGAGCCAAGCTGGCATCCGGAGCCTGCTGATGACTACTGGTGATCCTTAGCTGTTTGCACGACAAATCGACCATGGTTTGACGTTCTTTTGTTTTCGATCACGGTAAAAAGAACATACAAAAGGTGTAACCAAGAAACAGTCAAACATGTACACAATAGCATACATTAGGTATCCGTATGTATGAAGAAAGTTGGAGATGTGATTTCGTAAGTAAATTACAATTTTGGTCATTCAGATAATCTGCAATAGCACCTCAGCGAAAACAAATTGTTTCTCTGAAACGTCGCACATGATCTGCTGGACCTGTTCCAATACAGCCCTATCGCAGTAGCTGCTGAATAAATGAGTCAATGATCGAATTTGAACTGTTCTATCAAATTAACTCGCTTTAATTTAAATCTGCAAGTGAAAGCCTAGCTGACATGTAAACGAACAAAAAATATATCGAACCTGCAAAAGTGCAAGAACCAGCTTGAGATACTCTTTTTCAGATCCAATGTGAGATACTGCTGGTGACGTTGAAAATTCACCATCTTCTAATACGAGTTGAGATACCGTTTCTGGCCAGATATATTATCCAAAATCTTATCATCGAGAAAGCTTATAAATGTTAAATGATGCCTGGTAACCTTGAGCTGTACAATGACATATTTATCTTTGTATGGATAAATGAAAGCTGTTTGTACCGGAAAGCGATTAAGAGTTTGCAATTGTTTTGTTTGATCACGGTTAAAGAACATACAAAAAGGTGTAACCAAGAAACAATCAAACATATATTTATCTGGATATATGAAAGCTGGAGAAGTGATTTCATAATTTAATTACAATTTTGGTCATTCAGCTAGTATCACACTAGCACCTCAGAAAAGAATTGCTCTTTGGAAAATGACAAACACAATTCGCTGGACCTGTTCCACTTAAATACAATCTTACCAATAGTAAGACCTGCACTAACAAAAATCAGTATCTTCCCTTTAGAAAATTAAGCGCCCGAGTGAGATACTGATGATGTTGTAAATTGTCCATCTTTGAACGCGTGAATGTACTGTTGTGGCAGGGAGTGCTCAATCTGTAATTGTTCAGAAAAATGAGGAAGTCAGAATCGCGTATATTCTATCATAGAAACAAAAATGTTTAGCTTCTCTTGCGATTTAATTTTTCCATGTTTGCAAGAGTTAGGAAAATGACCAGGGTTAATGCGGCATAATTTTGGATTGTGAAAATTGAGGTTCAAGAACCTCATGAAACACAGAACACCAAAACAAACCAGGTCTAGTTTTCTAAATAATGTCAGAGTTCACACAACTTCGTTCACTCCACTACTATCCATTTGTTTTTTTTTCTCGAACGCGCAGGAGAGCTGCGTTTCATTATATTAAGAAGAAGCAAAAGGAACAAGTATAAAAGGAGCCGGTTTAGGTGCTGCCTTCGCGGCTACACCGAGCCAGCATGCTATGAGTTTGCAATTACTACTATCCATTTGTAATCCATAAAAATTGAAGAGAAGTTGTCGGAAGTTGACTGAAGAAAAGTTTGTGAAATTATTACTCACCCAATCACCATCATTCTTTTCATCTGGAATAAGAGCATTGATCTCACTTGATTTAGCTGTAGTTATAGATGCTTCCAAAGATTCCTTGCTTAGGTAAAGTTGGCAGCCAGACGTGTTATCTATTGATAGCGTCGGCACAGAACCCTGCAGCAGCACCAGATAACAGATATTTTTATTTTTATTTTTATTTTTTGGCATGAATTGGTACAAACTTGATGTTTCAATGGAAGAGCACTGCTAGATTTGGAAAAAGAAGATCTACCTCACATTGGATTTCCACGCTATTGCAGTTCACGATTTCACAAGCTGCAACAACACCCTGATTGTACATACTGGGTTAATGAAGTAGTTAACATTTCCTGAAAGTTTTCATTTCTTAACAGATGTACCTTAAATAATAGTCCTGTTTTAGTGCACTTATCTATTGTTATGTTGTTCACTTTCCCTGCACAAAGATGTATATGTAATCGATGCACTTAGTCAGTTAGTGATTCAGACAGAAATGATTTATAATATATGAGTAATTAGTATAATTTTGTGGGAAGTACCTTTGACTTGCAGGACAGAATCCTTACATCCATATACATACACTGATTGTTTGGTATCACAATCTTCGATAACCAAGCACTTGTTTCCAACATGATGCTCAACCACCCATCTGTTAAAAAATGGTGCGAATTATGGCAATTTTGTTTATAGATGTCTTTAAGAAGTTTCATTTGATTTTTTTAGGTAGAAAGGAAATGGTTATTACTTGCGACCCATTTGGAGCTCCAGTTTAGCAGGTGCTTTAGTTGAGCTAACAGATGGTGCACTGCGCGTCCCTTCAGCAGCTACAACACCAGTCTTATCTGTTCTGTTCTTGCTCTTCATGTCATCTGTCACCTTCCTTAGGCCTATATAACAAGAGAATGGATAACCAATCGTCATGTTATTTCAAAAGAGAAAACAAAATCGTCACATAATTTCAGAATATTAATAACTGTGCAAGTGTACAATCCAATCCGCTGAAAATGCCAACCTTGTGTCACTGCTTTACCAGAGCTGATTTCAGCAAAAACAGCTGACATTCCTGACTTTGGTTGCGATGAAGATGTTGACGAAATGGAGAGAGATGAAGCAGGAGGGGCTGGAGCTGAAGGCGCCTTGTTTCTTGCACTTCCTGGTGGTTGCCACACAGGGCCCAATGGGTAAAAGTTCTTCACGTAGTCCCGTAGACCAGGCACATAAAGCTCTTTTAAGGCTTTAGCCCACTCCATATGATCAGGATCTTTATTTTTGTATTCCACAAGCACCTGGTGATAATGTTATCTTATATACATGCAAAAACTGAGTTTATGCATGCTTAGAAGTCAATGTACCATAACTGAGAACTGAAAAAGTTTGGTTGGGAGGAAGTCAATGTTAGACCAAGTTGTTGATCGTTTTGAGTTATCATCTCTGTTTGTTTTTAGCTTTCAATAAGGACCAGGTTCTTTTTCTAATCTAACAAATTTAAATTGCCACTTTTCTTTTGATTACTGGTAGTGTCTTTTTTTGCTTTCCCATACAAATTCACTATTTCCAACCAAGAATATTATCTTTTATTAGAGATCATTTTAGGTATGACACAAGATCATTGCCCGTAGCTTTTGTACTCACACAAATTATTAAGTGAGAGTTACATACCTTGTTACTGTAGAACTCTGCCATTTGCCAGCTCTCTTCTACATGGGCAATTGGAAGAGGCATACCTAAAGAGACACCCACACACCCAGTTAATTTCACCACTTCAGCACATATGGAGAATTAAACACATCTTATGTGTTGCTGGGTGGTCATTCGATCGAAAGATTAAAAATTGATACCAACCACAACTTTTGCCTGTGTAACCAATCCAGGCCAATGCGGCTAGGCTACCGGCTGCTGCTTTCAAATGGTTGGCGTGGTTCGATCTCGTCCCCTCCGCCAGTGCATTGGCCTCCAAAATAATCTCATTTAGAGGCCCCATGAACGCCGCCACGGACTCCATCGTTGGTTTCTACCAAAAGGATCGGACAAGATCAGATCTTATCATCACCAACAATTAATCAACAAAATACGAAAACGACTGACTTAATTTGTTGACATTTGGCCTCAGTTTCGCCATGGAGAAGATGAAATGAAGCAGGAGCGATTCTTCAAAAGAAAGAAAGAAAAATAAGAAAAAGAAATGCACACCTCGGTTTGTTTAGTCCTGACAAGAAGATCCTTGGCAATCAAGAACGCCTTCTCCACCAATCCTGAGACCTCGGCGACATCCGCACCGATCTTACCTGCCGCCGTGGACACCCTGCCGAGGGCACCGGCGACGAGCTCATCAAACGCCAAAATGGCTGGGTCATGTGCCGATGCATTGTCGATCAGGCCACGCGGCGTGGTGGACGGGTGTGGCCCGGCATTGAGAGCCTCCAGTCGGGACACCGCCTTCTCCAACCTTCCGATCA
This sequence comes from Chloris gayana, assembly GCA_031894775.1. Lineage (NCBI taxonomy): Eukaryota > Viridiplantae > Streptophyta > Magnoliopsida > Poales > Poaceae > Chloris > Chloris gayana. The sequence continues at coordinate 940,522 of JAUNZO010005213.1, read as the reverse complement.
AGGCTTCCTCCATGTCGTTCGCGCGCGGGATCAGGCTGGATGGATCGTTGAGAACAGAGTAGTGTGGGTGGGAGGAGTACCGAAAAGAGAGGGACGAGGAGACCGAAGAATTGTAAAAATGGATCGAGGAAAAGTCGGGAGAATTATTTGTTGAAAGGCCAATTTTAACTGGTTGCATGTCCATTGTCAACGATGATATGATTCTTCGTTTTGCGCCACTCTGCACTGCGTCGTGTCACGAGGAGCAAAGCCATCCGTGGCAACTTGTTCACGCAGCCACGTTTCACTGAAGCGGAGGTACGGGGCGCACCGGCACAGCACCAGCACGGCAGCACCAACTGCCCAACTCAGCCAGGCCCCGGGAGAGATCTGAATTCGGAGCACACTCCCCGTCTCCGGCTCCCCGCAAACCGATGGAGATCCCCACCGCCGTCATCCACCGCCTCCAGTCCTCGCTCCGCGGGCCGCTGGCGCCCCCTCCTTCACCGACGACGCGGCCCCGGCCCCGCCCTTCCCCTGCTTCGCCGACGCCGTCGCGGCCTTCGACGCGGGCGTCTCCACCTCCTCCGCCTCGGCGGACCTCCGGTGCGGGCGCTGCGGCGCCGCGGGAGGGTTCCTCCGCGGCGCGCGGTCCCCTATCTGCGTCTACTGCGGCACTCCCAGGCGCGGGGAGGGTGGCGAGTGCGAAGGCGGCGGCGTCGCCTTCCGCGACGGCCCGGCGTACCGGTGGCTGCTCGGCTCGCTCGGGCACAATGGATCCGTGAGCCCTCTGCTTCATATTTCACCTTTGCGCAAAAGCCTGTAGATTTGAGACAATTGATGTCTACTAATCAGATGCTTGAACTGGTAACGTAGCAGGGTAAAAATGGGTTACATTCCAATAGTGCTTATAGCCTTGCTCCGAAAGATGTGAATCAGGATTCCTCAGTAATTGGGTGTTGCAGCACGCGAAAATTTCAGTAGTGGGTGAACTTAATTAGCATTTTTTGTTTCTTGAGAACTGGCAGGAAGTTAGCGAATTTTATTTTACCATTGTTAATGGGTCTGTTACTAGCTGAACACATGGGCTTGGATTGAGAGGTCTTAGGTTCAATAGACATGAAGAACATACTAGTCTAGGATATCAAGTTACGAGTAGAGCTTGATACAAAAGAAGATTTACTGTACTGTCAAGGCCAGAGCAGATAATGCACATTCAATCAAGCACAGCACAGTTAAGCTTGGCCTTTGTAGGCGTTTAGCTGCCAAGTACAGACTGAACTTTGCAGTTCTCAGCTTACAATTGATTAATATTCTGAATCGATTTGAATACCATGGTAATTAGTAGTCAACTGATTGCTACGCTTCGCAATCTTCTAAGTAGAACAAAACAGTATCCAGTACCTTTCTCGCTAGCCTGAAATGTAATCCAGTCATATTCCCTAAGTATTGAACTGATTATTTTTAAGCTGATGTTGCTAATGTAAACAAAAATAATAGGAAAAACCTGTATTATAGTATAATAGGATGTATGTTTGTAGAACATTAATGTGTTTTCTTCGTTGATTAAAATGCAACAGATAGTGTACTTAAAAAACGGCAGTCCGGTGCACGTAGCTCTAGCTTACGCAGGGTCCAGGGCGGGGTCCAACCATTTTGGGTCTATTGTACGCAGCCTTTCCCTGCATTTCTGCAAGAGGCTGTTTCATTTACCCTTCTCAGGACGTGCTCTCCTAAAGGCCAAAACTGGAAGGCTACTAAGCTACTTTATAGCAGCTCTCTTACTCTTTTCAGCACTATGGAAGCAAACCAAACAGCTGCCACAAAATATTTAATGCCACGCTAGTCTACCTTTCCGGCAACGGGGATTTTGCGGAAGTTCATTTAGATAGACACTGCTAATAGCTGAAATTTGAGTAGCATCAAATAGATTATTATTGAACTGATTAACACACTTCACGATCTTCTAAGTAGAACAAAATAATATCCAGTACCTTTCTCGCTAGCCTGAAATGTAATCATGTCATATCTTATGCTGTTCTAGTTGTACAGCGGTTCTAGAAACTTGGCCAACATGGCCGTTAGCGTACTTATTTTCTAATGCAGAATAAATCGATAGATACGTGCCATATGTTGGCACATGGGGTATGGCGTAGTGTTATCACTGATGGTTTAATATAAATTTCAGATAAAATTGAACACACAGAGGATGCCAAATCTTCATACATATGTTTGTTTGTTGGGTTAATTTGATCCATGCCATTAAAAATTTCAAGGTTTGGAAATATGCCACTGAACTTTCATTAATTGGGTGAGTGCCATTAAACTTTTGCTCGAGTTAGAAATATGCCACTATCAACGTTTTTTAACATTTTAGGCCCACCAGCCGGGTTCTGTATTTTCACCTGTCCAGTTTTACCCCTGTCTCATCTGTTTCGCATCTCGAAGCCTGTCATGGACCTTGCCAGCCGCTGGACCGGTGACGGAGCATGAGCATGCCATGGCGAGCGACTTGCCCATGACCCCAAAGCTCGAGCAAATCGACGGCGAAATCCACGACATCTTTCGCGTGCTCTAGTGAATCCCCCGTCCTCCATCCTTTGCTTCCGCTTTCATGCAGAACCTTCCTTGCTTGCCTTTTCCTTGGAGATAGCTAGTGGGTGTGGACGGGTGTTGCTTCTGAAATTGTCCTCTATTGGAATATCCTGCTGTACATGTACTTGTGAAATTGTTTCTTTTTCATCGGATTTGATTGAGTGCTGCCAAGAATCATCCAGTGCTGGCACGAACTGAAATGGATGCCCAGGGTTGCCAGCGTCCAGGATGGCAATGGCCCCGAGGCCAACTTCATGGGGGAGTAGGAGTAGGAGATGGGCAGAATGGCGACGTTGCTGACGACGGTGGGTGAGGAAGTAGAGATAGAATCATAGAACGCAGAGGCGGCCATGGTGATGGCCTGATGGGAGCCAGGCTGAGAGGTTCAAGTGGATGAGACAGGGGCAAAACGGGACATATGGAAATACGGAGTCATATACTCATACTGGTGGGTCTAAAACATTCAAAAGTGTAGACAGTGGCATATTTCCAATCCAAACAAAAGTTTAATGGCACATGCCTAATTATTAAAAGTTAAATGGTAGATTTCCAAACTGTAAAATTTATAGTGGTATGGATCAAATTAACCCTTGTTTGTTATGATCAAATTTTGAATGTTGTAATGAAATCCCTTGTTGTGGTGTATAGTATAGTGATTAAAATATGTTCCCTAACACGCCTCAGATTGTTATATTTAGATAGACATGTGTAGCTGCTTGTTTATATTTCAATACTATATCATATTACCATGTGGTTATCTGCTTGCTTATCTTCTTGTTTGGTACTTATTGTATGATTGCCAACATTTGGAAGCCACTTGTCTAACATGATTGATCTTTGCGACAATGGAAATTCTGGTGTAATTACCCGTAACTTCTTTAAGATTTGCGTTAGAGTTCTACTTTTCTCTTTGAATTCAGAAAGTGTGTGAAATAAAGTCTCTTTTCTGAAATTTAATCCTGCTTCTATATTTTCATTGATAGCTGTTGATGTTTACCCCCCTTGTCACTTTGCTCTTTTCCTTGTCAGGAGCCAGTAGAATTTGATAATGAGAGTACGGACTCAAATAAAAGCAAGGAAGCACCAAAGAGTGGGATGATTATTTCTGACCTGCTGGATTTGAAACTCACTTCCATCCCAGAGAATAAGGAAGTGCCTGCAAGTTCCATGGGCGAGGAACAGCCACCTGCTGCAATTACGCCAAATCTAACTGGTGTTAGCGTGGACTCATTTTTCATAGAAAGAAAAGAGGCCACATCTGCTGTTACTGTTTCTCCTCAGACTCGTACTTCAGTGCAGGAAAAGCAAACAGCAGATATCAAAAGTCTTGAATCCTCTAGATATGCTACATCTACAGGCTTAATGACTTCTCAAAGAACAAACCAGATAGAAGCCACTCCAGCATTTGCAAATTGGGATGCTGAGTTTCAGTCAGCTAGCTCAGTAAGTGCCTCTGCAGAATCTGCACAGCTAGATTTATTTAAGGGTGCTTCAGCTTCTGAGTCTTTTAGCTTTCCCACAGCTGTGACTGCTATCAATCCTTCAGTGGGCTCTGGAAATAAAACAAATGTGAAAAGTGCCATTCAAGAACATTCAGAGGGTTTGCCTTCAGTGGATGACACATTAGTCAAAGATAACCTTTTCGATCAAAAGGTTGCGCATCCGATCTTGGAGGGCGGCAGTGGAATTGTTCCTGACTTTGAATCCTCTGTTAACAAGCATTCTCCTAAGAGGGATGATGCAGGAGTCAATGATGATGTGTTTGATGATTGGCAAGAATTTACAGGTGGTGAAAATCAAGGTAGCATGCCAAATACAGGAGAAAGCAAAGAGCATTTACGGAAAGGTTCTACCGAAATAAAAACAATAGATCCCAGGCCAGTAGGTAGCATGGAATCGCCCAATAATGTCAATGGTGACACCTCTGATGATTGGCAAGCCTTTGCCACTAGTTCTGGTCAAGAGGGACAAGATCTTGTGAAACCGACGGAGGGATCGACAGGTGCTTCTGTGAGACTGGTTGAAGAAACAACAAGCAACACCTCACTTGAACATCCTTCAGAAGCTACATCTGTTGATTTATGGCCTATGAGCAATGTTGACAAACAAAGCGCTACAGAAATGGTAAATGAAACAAATGATTCTTTTGATGATTGGAATGATTTTACCACCTCTGGTCAAGTACAGAACACATCGTTCGGTCAAACTGGAGACATGATGGAAGCCTTAACAGTCAGTCAAAAAGAAATGAATCTGGACTCCTGGTTCATGGGAGATAGCAGGGAAGCAAAAAATGTTGACTTAGTGAATGGAAATAATTCAATGTTGAATGATTGGCAAGGTTTCACAGGTTTAGATCAATCGCAGCAAATTTCTAGGAATCATTCATTAGAGCACCATGAAGTCACTGATTCTGTGTGGGTAAATGACAGCAATAAGGATGCTGCAAACACATCTTCAACAAACATGAATAGTGATGGTTTTGATATTTGGCAAGATTTTGCTAAATCAAGCCAAGTGACTATTGTCTCACCTGAGCCAGCTAAAGAAATTGATCCCATGGATTTTTGGCTAACCAGCAACGTCAAGGAATCTAACAACAGAGATGTTAGAATTGAGGACTCATCTGTTGGATGGCAAGATTTTGCCAATTTTGGTCAAGCACAAGAAAGTACTAAAATTCACGAGGAAGGCCAGCTTGTGAAAGATCCACTAGGAACTGAAACCCTGAACTTGTGGGCCTCGAGTAATGCAGCAGAAAAGAAACTTGAAGTAAGCGGAAATGATGATCTATTTGATGACTGGCAAGATTTCAAAAATTCTGGGACGACAAGTTTACAAGTTTTGTCAGATGCTTCATCACTTAATAGATCCTTTGCATCAAAGCCTGATGCTGTCGTTGAGACTATTTCAGGGTTAGTTTCTTCCCAGGATCACAAGGATGAAAATGAGAGTTCTAGTGTTGCAAAAGCTGTTCCATTTGATGAAGACTCAAAAAGGTTAGTAATTTCTAGTTTTGTACTTCTGTCTGCCGTTCAAATACATATTTTTGTTACTGCAGTTTGGGAAGAACTGGACAAGCAATTAATTACACTTCTGATCAATGCCAAATGCTCGAGATTTTAAACCATCTAAGTTCTGGACTCCTGTTTCAAAAGAAAAACCTATTGTTATTTACACTATTTTTTATGACAAAGCATAATAAGCATGATAGCCGAAGGCGTGCAGTAACTAGTACAAACGAATCTTACCCATTGCACCTATTTACCCAATTCCCCGTCACTGGCACATCTTTTTCTTTCTTTTTTGGAACGGAACAGTGGGGAGATATCTACAGTAAAAGATTTTATTAAGAGGCAAAGCCTTGCCGTCTTTAGCCATTCAATTTCATGCCTACATGTGTAAGTTTTTTGCAGTTTGCCATTGTCATTCTTGTACCTTGTATATGCTAATGACACATTTTCTATTATGTGCAGCATGAATGGAAGGCAGCAGATGGGTGATGTTATTCCACTACCTGCCATTTGGCCAACTAAAGATGCTATTTCAGAACCAGAACCTGCCGATGCAAATGTAGGAAAGTTGCTCTCCCAGATGCATGATCTGTCCTTTATGCTCAAAGATGAACTCTCAATCCCTGATAAACCTGTCGATCATTCTAAGTCCTGAGTCTCACAGTGCCTGCTACTATTTAACTAGGCAATTTGATGTTGAGGTTTGAATGAAAAACGTGCAACACCAAATTTCCCATCATAAAGACAGAACATTGATGAAACAGCCCTATTTCTCAACAGTCTGCCATATACCAGAACATTGATCAGCAGAGGTCATTTTTTCTCTGTTGTGTCGCTGCATTGATCGCCTGTATCATGCTATTTCCTGATCATTGCATTGTTTGAGGCTAGAGCATCATGCTTTTATCTATCTGTATGTGTATGTACCAAATGCACGGCCTGTATAAACTATACGTGTGTGAAATGAGGTCACCAATCAAGTTATTCTTTTTACTAGTATATTATTTATATTGGCATCATTGTTGTTGGACTTCCCGACAACTTCTGAGGAATCAGTTTGTTTGTAGTTGACACCTTGTGGACTATCCTGTGTCACTATTGATCATGCTCGAAGCCTATTGTTGCTTTTGGACTTTCCGAGAACATCTGAAGTATCAGTTTGTTTGTAGTTGACACCTTGTGGACTATCTTGTGTTACTATTGATCATGTTCAAAATCTAATTAAGTTTGAATCAATGCCCATTGGTCATGTTGCGATCTCATGTGAACACGTCCGACCCAGAGTATAGACATGCTGGTGGAATGTTTGAGTGAAAAACCTGTGTGCAGGAAGCAGGACCAGATTTCCTTTTTTTTTTGATAACCAATCAGGATCAGAATTGGGGACCATAGTTCCATCATGATCAAGGTGGACACCGAAAACTGCAATTTTTATGCTCCAGTTGGTTCATCTTGTCTGGTGTGAACGCATGCTTTATCATCCGGACAAAATCAAGTCAAAGTCAATGGCTAGCAGATTAACTGCATAGCTTTTTTGACGTGGTAATATTTATAATTAAAAAATAAAATCTATGAACTAGTGGGGGGCAATGTTCAACCTTTTGTCTGGCTGGTTAAGCTTGAACTCTCGACATAGAGACGCAACTGCGCGACGGACGTTAAGCTGAGAATAAAAACTAAGGTGATAATCCAATAAAAATATTCCATCTCCGCGAGAACAAAATGTCGCTAGGTGAGAATCCTTTACGGCAATTTAGCTCGGAACGTGAGTTTTTTTCTCTGTCTCAAAGGATCAAATTGAGATGAGGGAGAGTGGTGGTTGGCCGTCACTCGTCAGCCACGGGATCAAGCAGCAGCAGCACGAGGAGAGCTGCGGACGCTTTACAGCCCGTGCGCTCGAGGCCAATTCGCATCACCCTCGCTGTACAGCCATCATTGTCACCTTCCCTGCCCTGCTCGCCCCGAAACTTCTCTGATTCTCTCCCTTCCTCGCCTCCACGTCCCCCATCTTCCCCGGGAAGTAACCGCCACCACTAGCCGGCTACTTCACGGTTTCCAACCCACCACATCTAGGCCTCTCGCCTCGCCGGATGATCGCCATCGGCGCTGCCTCGATGGGCCGCGCCGCGACTCCAGCGCCAGGGGCGCAGTCCTCCCGGTGGCCGCGCGCTGTCGCCCGACTGCGCCTTGTGCTCCGCGCCGCCCCGGCGGCGGAAAGTAGCGATGGTAGTAGCGGGACGTGGATGAGTTGCTTCCGTCCGGCGCCGTCGCCGGCCATGGCGGCGGCGGCGGGGGCAGTGAAGGAAGCAAAGGGGAAGCGGCCGGAGGTGGAGAAGGAGCCGGCGCGTGGGGGTGGGGAGGACGTGTGGAGCGCCGAGGCCGAGGAGGAGGTGGCGCAGGGCGGCGCGTTCCCCGAGCACCTCGTCGTTATGGTCAATGGCCTCGTCGGGAGGTGGATCCGCGTGCCCTATTGCTTTTGTCGGGGCTCCGATGAAGTTGGTACTGTGTCTGAAATTCTGTCTGTTTTTCGTTATTCAGTGCAGATGATTGGAAGTTCGCGGCAGAGCAGTTCGTGAGGCGTATGCCGGACAAGGTGATCGTGCACCGTGAGTACTCCCATTCCACTGGATTTACAGTTTTATGTTGGATCGTTAGACTTGCTCACTGAAATGTATTCGAATGTGTTTGGGGGGCGTGTAATGATTTAGTTGCTTAATCTCCATATCTTGAAAGAGTTTCAAATTTTTATGCCTATCAAAAATGCTTACACAAAATTGATTTGTACTACAGTCTAGACTAGTGATGAAGAAAGGCATAAAATATGGTGATAATAATATATGTATGAAATAATTGAAGATCGAGTGTCCCTGCCAATTTGCATCTAGTTGTCTATTGGCAAGAAAGTGGGAGATTAGTTGTTTCTCAGTTTCTCGTTCTATCCTTTTCAGAGAAGTTATTGTTTGAAAGAGACACATGAGGTATTGTTCAATTTTTTGGATGACATGGGGAATGCATCCTCCACTTGTGTGACAAGTGAATAGACCCTCATACACCGTTTGAGCAAATTCTTTTTGACACATCCTTTTACGTAAGCCTAAGTGCCTAACACCATTTAGCTGGTTGATATCTCAGTGGCTTTATTGGCTGATGCTATTCCCTGACATTCTTTCTTTCCTCCTATGCAGTCGTAAGATGCTTTTGTGGCATTACATAGTTATCTAGATGCGCCTCAAATCTTGTGAAATCTTCTTTTGTGCCATGTCTTATTCAGATATGATTCTCTTGAATCCAGAATACTTAGTCGACGAGATAATGTGTGAAAAGGAACTTCTTAAGCATACATATTTTTTGTATGCGTTCATTTTGGATTGTGCTCATGCAAAAGTCAGGAAGACTTTTCTTTTCGTGGCATAGTTTTTTTTTCTCGATCACGCAGGAGAGTTTTCATGGCATAGTTTTGCTCATGATATTATTCTTTTTTTCCTATCGATGTCAAATGGAAATTAGACCTCTCCATTTCTTACAGGAAGTCAATGCAACTCTGCCACCCAGACATTTGATGGAGTTGACTTGATGGGCGAAAGGTTAGCAAACGAGGTACATTTTTTGTAGATAAATGTTAACTTAATGTTTGATCGATCTGTCTTGTTTTCTTTTTAATGTAACATTAACTACAAATCATCTAGATGTTTTTCATTTGATTACAACTCTTCTTGAAGTTGAACAATGTTGATTTTTTTTTGTGAGTTTTGCATCCATTATAATCAGTTCATTTTATCTGTGGTAATTTTCCTACCCGGAAGTATTATAATTTCGACCTTATCATTTCATATTGGAACCTAACTGAACTATTGTAGGTTCTATCAGTTGTAGAGCAAAGAAGAGGTGTGAAGAAGATTTCGTTTGTGGCACACTCCCTTGGTGGTCTTGTTGCAAGATATGCTATAGGGAGGCTTTACCAACCCAATACAAAAATTGAATCATTTGCTGAGAAGAACATAGAGGAACCTGAGCACTTGGAGGGTTTCATCGCTGGCTTAGAACCTATGAATTTTATAACATTTGCGTCACCTCATCTGGGTTCAAGCGGAAACAAACAGGCAAGACTGATATCTTTCGCTGTTTTATAAATTTATAAATTAAAGTTAAATCCAATTTCTCTTCCCAGTTAAATTTGTATGGGTACCTTACCATTATTTAATGTAACTAATGGAATTATATGCAATTAGTTGCTCATGCAACTTAATACGACTTTAGTCATGTTATTTTTTCTTAATTTTCATGGAACGTTACCTTGTTATTTTTGTACATCCGAGTAATGTTAAGTGCTGTGATTGTTCACTTGAAGTATGAACATGAAGTGCCGTGATTTTTCACTTGAAGTAAAATAAGAACAATAGAACATTCAAATTCTTCAGTAATGTTAAGTCTCATGTTCAGATTCTTCCACCAGTTACCTTTTTTATGTGGCCTGCCTTTCCTTGAGCGAAGAGCATCAGAAACGGCACATTTGATTGTTGGGAGAACTGGAAAGCATTTATTCCTTACAGACAACGATGGTGGCAGACGTCCACTCCTCCTTCGTATGGTTGATGATTGTGATGATCTGAAGTTCAGGTTAATTTTTGTTTGCCTCCCATTTCTTTTTCAAATGGTTGATAGATGTGATTATACAGGAGTCATGTAATTATCATTTGTTTCAATTGTCTAAAGTGGCGTCAGTCTAAGTGCATTGTTTCTCTTTTGCAGATCAGCATTGCGTTCTTTCAAACGGCGTGTAGCATATGCTAATGCCAATTTTGACCGTATCCTTAGTAATCATGTCTGTGCACTCTATTTATTCTGAGTTATACTCCCCTGATACGATATTTCTTAACAAAATGAAAGATATGGTTGGGTGGAGAACATCATCGATAAGACGTCAGCACGAGTTGCCAAAAGTACCTAATAGTGATACTTTCATTTTTTATTGTTTCCGCTTTATAAGGAAACTGAATCATTTATATTTGTTACTGAACCAGCTTATCTTATTCATTCGTGTAGCATCGGCTTCTTGTTCGTGATGAAAAGTATCCACACATCGTTCATGTCGAAAAAGGAATCATAAACAATAATGAAATAGAAGTCTCTTCTGGCCTTTATGACCCAGAAGGTAAGCTGATTTTTGTTACATCTAATTTTGATGATGAATGGATGAAGCACCATTTATCAATCGATTTGAATTATTATTTATGTCATGATTGTGCTATACTTTGTAAGTTGACTTCTGAGTTCTTGTTACATCTTAATTTCTTGCATTTTTGGTTTTTAGCTGTTCTTTGTACTTCCTTTAGATTAAGCTGTTTGTTTATTCCAAGCTGCTAAAAATGTGTGGTTAACGACAACTGAGAACTGACAAGAACTCCTATGTGCAGAGGAGATGATAAGAGGCCTTACCCAAGTTCCATGGGAGCGTGTTGATGTGAGCTTCCAGAAAAGCAACCAAAGGTTGGTTGCACATAACACAATTCAGGTATGTTTTATTTCCCTAATGTTTGAAACTTTAACGTGACTTTTGGTTAAGGTCATGTAATTGACTATATGTCTGGTCTGAGTTACGAAATTCATTCTACAATTACTGGCATCTCTTCTCTTGGGGCTTGAGCAGCTGAGGTGTACAATGTAGATGCTTCTGTAGAAGTGTATATATATTTTGTATGTTTTGATATTATGTTAGTTGAAATATTCGTAGAAGACTGCCAACGATTTACTTGCAAAGAAATTTGGCTTTTTTCACGCACCAAGTTTAGAAGTTAAATCTTTTTAGGCTATTGAAAGCATTGTGGCATTGTAAAAGTAACGCCAAAGAATAAGTATATGCTGGAGATACTAAAGAAGGAAACAGTAAATATATCTTACCTCAACATTACTTCATAATATACTAAAATGTAAGTGCCTGTGAAGTTGGCTTTTAACATTTTAGCTACTTTACAGTCGTGCATGTCAGCATACTGTATTGTTTTTTTTTTGGTGATAATCTACTGTATTGTTTTGTTGCTCATAATTAAAGCTGCCTTAGATCTAGGAAGCTAATGTTTGCTATTTTTTATTTTTTAGGATGTCACAATTTCTACTAGTTCACGCACGAAATGATCATGATTTTTCTTTTACACTTTATCCTGAGCACATGTATGTCCAGTGTCCATTGTTTCGTAACAGACATGGGTCAACATGCACATCCTCATAATTTTCTTACTCTCTACCAGGTGAAAAGCTATTGGCTAAACTCAGACGGAGCAGACGTGATTAACCACATGATGGATCATTTTATCATGTAGCCCACAAACTGACTGGCTATCACTCTGGCGCGGCGAATATTTCTGTCAGTTTGTTGAGCAATGGCAATTCAATTTTGACTAGCCGATTTTCCTTGTAGGTTAACGTTAATGTGGTTCATTCTTTAGACCCATGCATGTGATGTAGATGCATAACAGAAACTAGATGTTTCTAGTTTCTTATCCTCCCCATCAACGCTTAGCTTGTCCAACTGTATTATAACCTGTCCCCCTTGTATTTCACAATTAAGCTAAACAAGTGTTGATGGCAATTGATTTCTCCTGTCCTGTCCGATTCATTTGACATGGAGACTGAAATTTGATCGTGTTCCAGTATCCATCTCGTGACTAATATAATACCTCTCATTACTAGCATGGTATTACAATATAGCTCGATAAAGTGGCAGCTTGGGATATCATCTTTTCTTTTTTCAATTTTGTTAGAAAACACCTAATTCACAGGTGGAAAGAATTGATAGGAAAAAGCCATTGCCTTTTCAAACGAGCCTCGGCGGAGTCAGTCTAACAGATGGCCGGAAAATTTTTCTGGGCTTCCTGAGTCAGCTTTTAGAGGCTTATAAAACGAGGTAACGAGCCCGTATGTGGCATTCGGCCCGCGCAGCCCTAACACATCACCGTCACTGCCGAATCCAGGTGAAATTTTTACAATCTGGTCCTTTCGCGGAACTATTTTCACAAATAGACTCCCGGACAAACTAATTTGACATATGGACCGAACGAACGGCGCCAAGGGGCTTGGCGCCGTGGGTACATGGGACGGCGCCGGACGTGTCTGGCGCCGTCTTATGCCACGTCAGCGAACGGCCGGACGCACACCATCCGACGTGGCGGGTGCAGCGCCAAGGCCTTTGGCGCCGTGGTAGCATAGCTCGGCGCCAGCCCCTTTGGCGCCGTGCGTCCCTACCTATAGGCCGCGCGAGGGCTCACCTCCCTTGTCCGAATCCATTTCGTCCACGGTCCGAACAGGCTTCGTCCCTCTCACTCTCTCTCCGGTTCACTCTCCCCCTCCTCGGATCCATCAAGTGTGCAAGGTTTAGGGCAAATCGACCCAAGGAATAGCTTCACCAAGGTTTGCTCCCTCTTGTCCTTCGATTTTTAGGCACTTTGAGCGGCGGATCTATTCGCATTCTTCGATTGTTTGTATGATGCATTTCAAAATTTGTGCTCCTTATGTATCGTAATTTAAGCTGTCATTTTATGAGGTAGTACATTAAGTATTTATTAGTAGATAGCACATATTTGAAGTCGTCATATTACTATGTATTTACAAAAGGTAATATTTTTTAGAGTTCCTTGTGACCAATGGATGGTGGAGGAAGAGGAAGAGGAAGAGGTGGAGGTAGGGGACGAGGAAGGAAAAGAGGAATCGAAGAGCCGGTCATATGGGAAGGCACAACCGGGCCAACATGGTATGAAGAACCACTAGAGGACTTTCCTCTAGAGGGAAAAGATGAGTTTGACAACATGCTCAATCCACTAAGGCCGTACCGGAACACGAAAGAGAAGTGGCCAACATGTAACCATGGAGAGGATTGCGTTGTCCAAATGTTTCATGGCATCGGTTCTTCCGATAGTGGACGTCGTTTTTTCGTTGCCCACGTGGTGAAGTAAGTAAATTAATATATTTCATAATTTAGGAATTGTGAAGCTTATGTCATGGTTCATAAATTGCAGACCTATGATGATGAAGAGAATTGCGGTTGGACGCAGTGGGTGGACCCAGAGCCTATCGGTGCAATGATGACCTATATTGGACACTTGCAAAACCGCATCTTTGATTTAGAGAAGGAAGTGGAGGTTGCTTTGGCGGAGCCGGAGGAGGAATTGGTCATAAGCATTGCTGAGGATGATGGTCGTATGTGTGACGACATTAGTTGCAAGTGCCCGCACCATAAGTCGGGACCGGTTCCTCTCGTCACGGTCACGTCCACGTGGGTGGGGACAATACGACACCGGTTCATCACGGACCGGTGGGTGATAGACAGGCCGGATGGCAATTAGAAGCATATGTCAAGTTGTTTGTTGTTTCGAATTCCCTAAAGCAATTGTCCGATGGAACTCATATTCATGTGGACGAAATTGCGTTGTAATGAACTATGTTAAGCAAGTATGTGTTTAATTGTGTTGTAATGAACTATGTGGTTAAATATGTTGTAATGAACTATGTGTTGTACTTGAAGTATGTAGGTAAATTATGTAAGGACTGAAGTTATGTTTAGTTATGCGTCTATTGTTTATATTGTGGCATTAATTCTAACTATTTTTTATGTGTTCAATTCCCTGAAGAATGGGTTTTTTTCATGTGAAGGAAGTAGGTACGGCGCCAAACTGTTTTTTCCCTGCATAGGCGTACGGCGCCATGTTATTTGGCGCCGTGTCATAGGAGCACGGCGCCGGGGTGTCCGTGACTCCAGGGAAGGGCAGGTTAGCGTGCGGGGGCACGGCGCCAAATCCTCCGGCGCCGTGCTAAGCTACCACGGCGCCAGTCCATTTGGCGCCGTGTCATAGGAGCACGGCGCCGGGGTGTTTGTGATTCCAGGGAGGGGCAGGTTAGCGTGCAGGGGCACGGCGCCAAATCCTCCGGCGCCGTGCTAAGCTACCACGGCGCCGGAACATTTGGCGCCGTGCTAAGCTACTCCCGGTGCCTTCAGCTGGGAAGTCCGAAAGCTAGTCGCCAATTGGTTTGGCGCCGTTGTTCCATGGTACGGCGCCGAATGAATTGGCGCCGAATGAATTGGCGCCGTTGTTTGGAAACAGTGGAGAACAGAGACAAGAAAGACGCACATTCACATGATAGTATAGACTGAAACATAGACATGACATAGAAAATAAACATGAACATAGACAATCACATGACATAGCATGCACATGAAAGACATAGCATCCACATGAAACACGGAGTATCGACATAGCATCCACATAAAACACATAGCATCCACATGAAACACGAGTATCGACATAGCATCCACATGAAACACATAGTACCGACGTAGCATCCACATGAAACACATAAGTCCTAGAACGACATAACATCCTAGAAAGACATAGCATCCATAGTATTCAGCGTGTCCTTTTCTTGCGCTTGCCTTTCTTGCCAACGGCATCCGTGCCGGGAGTGTAGCGCCGAGGTTGACGCCTTTCACGCTGGGTAGGCTGCGAAGCTGGTGGAGCATCACGGAGCCGAGAGGAGCCAATCTCGTCGGGAATGTGGCTGTGGTACTCGGCATCTCCATCGTCATCGCTTTCCATGTCGTCATGAGAAGAGAAAGTAGGTTGCCTTGAGGAAGACCCGGTGGAACGCCCGTTGTTGTTCCACGTGACGAAGCGGCAGCGGCGGAAGGACCTGCAACATCATGCAAAGCTTGAGTCCGACAACCACACCGTGCAGCGATTCTTCGAAGCCGTCGCTGCATCTTCTGCAAAGATTAAGAGGTAAAATGCTTTAGTGATATTAGCAGGAGTAACATAAGTAAATCGAGTTAGTCACCACTTATGAAATTACCTCAACCGCTTGTCTCAACCGGTTTTCTCCTCTCGTGGCGCCATATGGATATGCCAAAACATTGCCAAGCTCATTGACAGCCCTCCTGCAATCTTGACCCTAATTCATACAAGTATGTAAATATATATGTAAAGAAAGAGCAACATATGGACAAATAAGGAACAAAATATCATACCACACGATCAAGGACCGGTGCTAGCTCGACGACGGTTCCTTCTCGAGTCCGAATGTCATATGGTGTGTCCTCATCATCGGAAGACTCGGATGTCACCATAATCAACATTAGTCCATGCTTGACGTAGACGATACCGTGTCGATGAGTGGTACCATGCAAGGTACTCCCGAAAGCCGGAGTCACGGTGCATGGTGTGAATTTGTTCACGGTTGTCCTCGAACTTCAGCCACGCTTCAATGTGATCTCGATGATGATGAGCAAAATCTGTGACCTTCCTTTGGCGAACCCGATCGAACCTGCGAACCAGCAACCATTTCAATAACTAGTCACGGAATTGATATAATTTTTTTCCTTACTTGTGCAAGTCAACGGAGGTAGAAACGTGAGGAGGTGGGAATGGCTGCTCCCTCCCAAATTGTCTCATCACTCGGCCGGGTAAATGCCACTCCACAGACATAGAAGCAAATAAGAGGGCAACGCATCGTCCACAGCTCCTCATCTCGCTTGCACATGATGTTCAAGCCCCAACGCTGAACCAAAGCTACAAACCGTGGCTGCTCGTATGGGCGCCAGGTTACCTAGAAAAGGAAGGAATATGTATGACATGTGATGTTATGTACTTGGAAATGTAATCGATCTTCATAAAAAACAGACTCACCGTGCTCGGATTCAAAGCATCCAGCTCATTGCTGAATTCCGTGTACGCTCGCTGTGTGATGGCGTAAGGGTGAGCAACCTTGTCCCACAAGTATGCCGCTGAAGGGAGCAAATCCGGAACGTCCACCGGACTCCAATCACGTGGGACTAGAACCCGTGGACGGCCAACCGGAATCCTACTCCACATCCATAGCTGCCAGGACAAGAAAGTAACAAAATTAAAGGTTAGTACGTAAGTAAAGAAAAGTATTACAATGAAAAAATAAGGACGTAACGAAGAAGACGTAGGTGAAGAAGTAAAGAAACTCACCTGAAGAAGTAAGTTGCAACCACCTAAAGAAGACGTAGGTGATCGACGCCGACAACCCTCGCAAAGTCTGTCGGTACAAGAAAGCAAGCACAGCTGATCCCCAATCGTATGTACCGGCTTCAGTCCAGTCCATCAAGCACGGGATGTACATCCAAGAAGCCGAATCTCCGGTTGCATCAGGAAACAAAACCGTCCCAAACATGTGCCACACCCAAGCTCGAGCGTGGTACGTGATCGTCCGCTCATCCGCTAAAGGAGGACAGTCGTGAAACATCTGTCGGATCCAAGAGAGGGGCACACCGAAACACGGGCCTTCCGACCATCTGCAGGCTCCGGAGGTGGCACCCCTAGGAACTGGTGAACTCGATCCTTCCATCCATCGTTGTTGCACGAGCCAATAACAGGCTGGCCTCTAATAGGCAACGCGAGCTCCATCGCAACATCCTCAAGAGTGATAGTCATCTCACCGCACGGGAGGTGGAACGTGTGAGTCTCCGGCCTCCACCTGTCCACAAGGGCCGTCACAGCAGGGGCATTGAAAGGAGGCATCCCACGGTTTACTATATTTGCCACCCCTGCAAGACCAGCCCTCCGGAGTAGAGGAGTGTACCGGTGGTCATACGGCATGACCGTTGACCCATCATGGCCCCGAAGCCGAAGTAGAGGAAGTGCTCGCATGGAACAAATAATTGTGCCATGTAAAAGTCTATAAATTATATTGATTAGAAAGACATGCAAGGACTTTGCATTACTCGACCCTCCTCTATGAAATGTGCATGATGGTCCTTCTCGTAAAACTGGTCAAGGAGCCGATCTGTGCCATCCCGAAAAGCATTTATCAAAGCATTAGTACAACATAAATATGTAAAGTCAAGTGTCATAACATGCATATAAATTCATATAAAATTATGTAAATTAATTATTACTATTGTACCAACAAATTCATGTACGAACGAATTACAATTTATATGATACCTTATTTCCTGTGCATCCCCTACGATTATGACCGGTTCCATGACATTTCGAACACGATATGGATTGTGGATCCTCCATGAACGGAGTTCCGGTCTTCCTCCTTTTCGATTTCCCTGGGTTAACCCGGTCCAAGTCCATGGTGTATCTAACCCGCCGCCTTGGACCCCTAGTTTTCCACTTCATCCCTTTGTCAGCAACATAACGTGGACCATTGTACGGTTCCCATTGATCCTCATCCAAGAATGGCTCAAAGCGTGGTGACCACGTTCGAACCATGGCTTCCATCCTCAAATAATTTGAAATTCGTGGAGGTGCTTCGAAATCAACTCCTCGTAATCGACAAGCGGTAATCATGTGCCCACAAGGAATGTGCAACAACTGCGGCACACCACAAGTACATGTATTTTGGGTTATGACAACCTTAAACTTCCTAGCACCACGGTGCTCCCCTCCAACAGATTGTCCCTCCACCTTCCATGACCTCGTACGTAGATGTATCCATGTCAAAGCAGGTTGCATGCATCTCATTTGCCCGTACTACGGCTTTACTTAGTTCTATGGTGCACCGAGGAGCAAACTTCTCATGCACTAAGTTCAAGTCATTTGCTTCCTTCAAACGATCAACAAACCATGCCGTGCACTTGTAAAACGTAAAAGAGGCAATTGCGGTGACAGGCAATGCTCTAACACCCCTTAACAAGCTATTAAAAATCTCTGCCATGTTGCTAGTCATGAATCCACAACGCTTTCCACCGAGTATCATACGCAAGTGACCATTTCTCCTTATGTTCCATCAAGCCTGCAAGAAACTCCTTTCCCTCGGCATTAGTCTTCCTCTCCAGTAATTTTAGTTTTCTCTTAAATAAAGCAGGCTCGGTTTGCCGACGGACATCCTCAAAAAGTTTGAAGTTGTCTCTAATATGGTCATGCTTTATTAGATTCCGAGCAAGATGCCGTGTGCACCAACGATGGTGGACACGACCATGTCCAGGTATTTCCTCCTCAATCGCATTCAAGATCCCGAGCATGCCTATCGGAGATGACACATATCTCACGACCTGGACCCACAACAACTTTCCTTACAAGCCTCAAAAACCAAGCCCAACTAGACGAATTCTCCTTCTCAACAATTGCAAAAGCTAGTGGTAGCAACTCGCCGGTTTGCATCCATTCCAATAGCTATGAGCAAGGTACCCTCATACTTTCCCGTCATAAAAGTGCCGTCGATTGATACCACATCACGACGGTGTTTGAAAGCCTCAATGCATTGAACAAATGTCCGGAAAGCACGGAAAAATACCTCCCTACCATCACAATTGCGGACCGTATTCGGCTTTGGGACATACTCAAAATGCATCCCAGGATTCTTTGCTTTCATGGCATGCAACATGGCCGGCAACCGCTCATATGCTTCAGCCCAATCACCATAGCAATCCTTCAAAGCACGTTGTTTTGCCCGCCAAGCTTTGCCATACTTGATTCGGTACTTCCAAGCCACACGAACCAACTCCATTAAGGCGGCCACGTGCATTGTTGGAGCATGCTTCAAAATGTTCACAAAACGCTTTGAAATGAATTTCGAGCTCAACCGTTGATGCTTCTCCTCGGGCTTCACGAGTACCACAAGTATGTGGTTGCACAACACCGGTGACCTTCCACTTGTCCTCCCTAGTTTTCCTTGCACGCACCGTCCACGGACATCGACGACGGCATTTCACAATGTACCGCTTCCTCACACTAGAATTCTTCACATAAAATGGGCGATGATGAATTACCGCATATTCGGCCAACCATAGCTTCAATGCCTCCATCGTATCAAAAATAAGCCCCTTCCGAATAATTTCACAACGTTCAACTGCTGGCACGCTATGATCCTCATGCTCCCCATCTGCAACGGCTCGATGGGCTTGACTCAAGTCTCTACGATCGGGGACAAGTGCATCACGATCGGTTATAACCCGCCTTAGAAGGTCTTTCTCCCATGTACTTAGTTCACCAACCGGACGATCATCATCCGAATGAAGAGCCCTCTCAGCTTCGTATATCTCATTGTCACCAAATACATTGACATCAATCTCATCCGTGCCAATACAATTACTCATAAATGGCACGGAATCACCAACACCCACATGGTCACGCACCTCGCTTGAGGCAATTGATCATCTCGAACTACTTCGAGCAATTCATCATCCACCAACTCTCGTGGAACCGATGAATCAAAATTATTATCCTCTCCTCTAAACCTATCTTCCGACCCATTACTTAAAGCAACATCGACTTCTTCTTCACCATTGCCACCCATTGGAACATCACCGAACCGCAAAGTCGGATTCACCCATATCTTGCGCACTACCAAATCCAAAGCCCGCACTTCCGAGTTCATCACGACATCAATGTACGCTTTCCATTCAACCTCGTCACCAACTGGCGCCATCATTTTCATACGAGGGCCACTACAAGAACCAACATCAATGCGCCCCTCAAATGCCACTTGAATCTCCTTGTCCATCCAACCTAACCTCTCACGAACTCGACAAGCCGATGCACACGAGAGAAGGTGTTTTGCCGAACAAAAAAACTTCCGACGACATGCCAACAAATTCAACACTATCATCATCGGTCCTCATAACGAGTACTCACCGTGATGTACCCTTATACATCTCGCCATCTACATCCACAGACCAATTAATAACAAACCATATATTTCTATGCCTACCAATGCATTACCCTACCATAACCTACAACAATACAACATGAAACTAAATCAACACATCCTTTCAACCCTAACCGTAGCAAACACCTACATGAACACACTAACTACACACAAATAAATCCTAACCCTAACAAATAAACCTCCGAATCAAGCCATTGCATTTCAACCCTAACCCTAACATGGCACACGAAATATGCACAAATCTTACGGTGAAACAACAAAAAAAACTAGGGAGGCGACGGAGATTACCTTGGAGAACAACTTTCTCACAGGAGTTTCCAAGGGAAGCAACTACAGGAGGGGGATTTAGTGAGGGGCGGCGCGGACTTCACCTCCGGTCATGGCGGTTGCCTGGGAAAGAATGGGGAGGAGGAAGAAGAGGGGTGCGCCCGCGCGCCGGCTAAAGGTCGCGACGCACGGCGCCAAAGGGCCTCGGCGCCGTGCTCGACCTCCCCGGCGCCAAAGGGCATGGCGCCGTGGTTGCCACCTAGGACTCCCCGTGCCTGCCCTGCTGCTGACGTGGCAAGGCAAGGCGCCAGGGCCTACGGCGCCGTGCCATGCATCAACGGCGCCGCGTTGCTTGGCGCCGTCCGTTGGGTCCATTTATGAAAATATTTGTCCCGGGGGTTCAGATGTGACAAAAGTTCGTCAAAAAGACCAAAATGTAAAAATTTCACCCGAATCCAGTACCTTCCCGCACCGCCGCGGTGGCGCCCGAGCCCATCCGTGTCTTCCAAAATCCCCCAAACCTCGGCAGGCGGCAGCGAGCAAGGCACCGGTCTCACCTCGTGGTCTCCATGGCGGCCACCGCCTCCAACTCCTCTTCCAATCCCTTCCCGTTCCCCACCCGCCGCCCGCCGGACGACACCCTCTTCTACGCAATCTACCCGCTGCCGCCGCCCACCAACCTGCCACCGCCGGCGCTCCTCGCTTCCCTGCGGTCGCTCCACCTCTCGTTTCTCGACCACCTCACCCCCTTTCTCTCCTCCTACCTCTTCCACCGCGACCCCTTCACGCTCTCCCTCCCGGCGGACCCGACCTCCCCCTGCGCGCTCTGCGCCTCGCCGCCCATTCCTCACCTCCACGGCGCGCTCCGCTTCGGCGACTCCCTCCCCGATGAATGGCTCGCCGTCTCCCTCCTCTTCTCCCTCACCCGCGCCTTCCCCAACATCGTGGCCCGCGCATGGGATTCCGACGGGGAGTTCCTCCTCATCGAGGCCGCCTTCGCGCTTCCGCGGTGGCTCGACCCCGACACCGCCCCCAACCGCGTCTTCATCTTTCGCGGCGAGGTCCATATCCTGTCGCCCTCACTTTTCCCGGAGACGCCCTCTCTGGACGCCGCGCTCGCCGCTGTCTACGACGACTCTGTCGACACCCGCGCGCCCGACGCTGTCCAGGCAGCGATACAGCGCCGCATCGCGGGGCTGCCGGAGAAGGCGTCGGAGAACCTCCACACGGCGCGCGTTATCGTCCCTGCGCCCGTGGCGAAGGTGCTCAAGGAGGAGCCATGCCTCATCGCTCGCGCTGTGGAGGGGTTCTATGATAGGGACATAGACACCATGAAGCACGCGGCGAGGATGGAAAAGTTCCTCAAGGGGCCTGGTGGGGAAGGGGTCGAGATGGTGAGGACCTCGGTGCGGATGACACGGGCAATGTACGCACAGCTGGTGCAGCAGAACTTCCAGGCACCCAGGGGATACCCGATGCCGAGGAGGGAGGACGGACAACAGAAGTGGATGGAGGCAGAGCTAGGGATGAAAATTGCTTGTGGGTTCGAGATGATGTACCAGGAGAGACGTCGCCAGGGGAGGAAGGTAAAGGGAGCACGTGGGAGGTTTACAAGAAGAGCTTGGAGGCAACTGGATGTTTTGAGGGGCTTCTTCCTGGGTCAAAAGAGTATAAGAGGGTCATGGAGGATGCAATGCAATATTACAAGAGCTCCACATTGTTCTCACGATCAAGGTTGGTCTAATTGCTCTTTTAGACTTGGCAAGTTAGATATATGTTTAATTTTGTCGAGGAATTTGATTGTGACATGGTGCACCTTAGGACTAATCAATATTTTCTTGATTATTATTTGCTTCTTTTCTGAAGTACATTGACAGTTCTTTTCTGTATCATTACTAAAACAAAGATAGTGAATGACATTCTCGTAAAGCAAACAAATAGAGTGAATGCCATTTCGATATGATTCTTATAAGCTACTGGCTTAATTTTACCATACTGATTATGAGCATCTACTTGGTCAATTGCTAATTCTTCTGCATATTCTAATTTGCTTGTTGCAACAATTACTGTGTTCTATGACAGGGATATACTAAGTGCACCAGTGCGCCGAATTGATGAAATTCTAGCAATACCATACTCAGCCGATGAATTCAAAGGCATTGATCTTCCTCCCAGCAGTGATGACTCTTGGTTGTATGGTGGGGAGGATGAATTGAATGCAGAGCTCCGAGAAAGGCAGAAGGAAATTGAAGAGTATGAGGCCACAAAAAAGGACAGAAAACAGAAGCAAAGTGTCTCTGGGAGTTCTAAATCCCAAGGAGATGAGTTCAAGCTTGGAGATATTACAGAGTCCATGCAAGAATTTGTTCGCAAAATGTCCAGCTTTGAGGGAGCGGAAATTCCTGCAAATAGGTTTCCCACTATACTCATTTATCATTTCTTTATAATACTGAATATTGCTAATTCAGCTTATCACTTGTTATATTCTTTAAGCAGTTTGATTGCTATTGCTTTTTCTGTCTTTAGATCGATATAGTTCATGCCCTCACTTCTAACAATGGTGAGTTGCAGTAGTTAACTTTTTTAGGTCACCTAATTAAAAAAAGGAGATGTTAGAGTAGTGAACTTGTCAAATATTTGTAGCAGTGAATCAAGATGCACTAACAATGGTCAATCATCTAAAAACCTGATAATGGAAGTAAAGAAGGTAAAAATTTGGTTATGGTTTGCACAACTATAGAACTTTTGATAAATGGAGATTATTAGTTGAAATTCCATCTGTCATTTCTCGTGAGGTGAATGAATTATGTTCGTGGTACCTGGTAGGTAACTCCTTTACACGTGTGTCTGTTGGATACGATTCTTGAGATGGCCTATTTCTTCACAGCATTTACCTAATGACATTTGAGGAGGCATTTACCTACCAAAATTTGAGAAAACGGCAATTGCACTGCATGATGGCCTTATGACCCACGCTTGCTTATGCTCATGCGTCTGCAGCTAGCAGCTAGCAGATTGCTGGCTTGCGCATCCGCAGCTAGCAGCCCAGGATGTGTCATAGCGTCGCCTAGGCCTCACCACAAACACCCAGGTGCTGTTGGGTGTATATGTGCCGGTGTGGGGTACAACAGCACAAAAATGTGGCTTATGAATGTCACTCCTGTAGCCTCACTAGTTACTAGTTGGCGCTGTTTCCAGAAGTCGATTACAACGGCACAAAAATGTGAATGTCACTCCTGTAGTCTCACTAGCTACTAGTTGGCGTCATGTAGGATGTTTCCAGAAGTCAATTACTTGAGCACTTTAATAGAGATAAGAGATTTCAAGCATAGAATCATCTATTGTTTTAGATGTGCATAGGAGTTGCAGTTTTTGTTAGTGCCTGTGCTATCTAAAAGATTCCAGCATTCCATAGTACATTCTCTTATTCGTTGGTACATTCTTCGACATTTATCAACTCATCTTGTTCATGTAGGAGAGAGATGGAATCAGTTAACCTAGATGTCAATCAGTTCTTCAAGGCCATGGAATCGGTTTTACATGGAGGTTCACAAGAGCAAGCTGACAGTGATGACGGATTTGATAGAAAATCATCTTCATCTGACATGGACTTCGGTATATCTTTACTCCTTTGTCATGCATGAGCTATTTTGGCATCCGGCTTTATTTTATCCACATCACATGGCCAGTTATTAGTTTTTGATTTTCTTCTATTTTGTGACCAATCTCAACTTCATTTGACTTTGGCGCAATCCTAAATGAGCTTATATTTAAGATCAGAGGGAGGATTCTAGATTACATATGATTCAAGAAATATAATTAACAGCATAATATATGTGATGCTTTTGATGTTTGAGGTTGATGAGATCTTTATTACTACTGACATTTTCGATTTTATTTTTGTCATTAGGGTAAATTCTGTTTGAAACTTACTAGAATTTGAGGATGGCGAGACTAGTACATTTCAATATGACTGTTCATAGCTAGTTACTTCCTCCGTTCGCTAATACATGTCATTCCGACAACAACATTCCGACAACAAGATTGAACTACAAAATAACTAGGAGCCATTGTCGGAACGGCATCAATTTAAAAACAGAGTATTTAGATTCTCACTATAGGCTTACAAACTTCTTTATTTCTTAATCTTGGTATGTCAATGATACCTGAATTCTTCTTGTTTGGTAGTATGAAATATGTGGCTGCATCTTACTGATTAAAATGATTCTTGTGGTCAGATGATTCTGATGAAGAGAACGATTTTGCTGAAGAAATATGTGACAAGGATATGAGTGATGCTTTCATGGAATCATATTCAGATGCTTTGAATAAAGAGCTAAGTAATACCACCATTGAGAAAAGCTTTGCTCGAGCACCACGCCCTGTCACCAACAACAATGAGGTAACCCTTGTCCATTTGGGATGTTTCATATTTTCCATTTCCTTGTCATGTGGTCTGGATAAGGTACTACTGCCTCGAAGACTTATGAAGCAAAATGCTTAATTGGGGTTTATTACCTGTCTGTAGCTAAAATATTGCTTAATGTCCTGTAAAAATGTTCCTTCCTTACTAGGAAAGTGGATCAAACAAAGGTAACTTGTTCCTAAGGCTAGTGTGCTAGCTCATGTGGTAAAAAATCAATATTCTGCTACTTTTTTGAACATCAATCCTTGGTGCAGCTTGGTGATCTTTTTTTTCTGGTCATTTTTTTCTTTGATTTTGGATTACAATGATACTTTTCTTCCGCTTGTTTCTGCCTAACATTTACATGGTCAAGTTTGAAGAGCACGCTCATTGTAGTATGATTTCACATTTGGTTCTTACTAAATGTGTGTTCATTTTGGTATAATTTCTGTTCTGTTCAACTAACTTGAAGCAATGTTGTGGTATATTTTGACTTGCAGGGCACATCAGATGCTGCAGGTACCGATGGGGAGATGACTCCAGTTGACGTAGATTTGAACCTTGTGGAGAGCATTCTTAACTCCTATTCTTCTCAACAAGGCCTTCCTGGTCCAGCTTCCAATCTTCTTGGGCTTATGGGTGTAAAGGTACCTCCAGAAGCTAAAAAATCATGATTTTGTGCCAGAGTTTACATGTGAAATCTTGAGAAATATAGGAATGTTACGTATCTGGGTGGTTACCCAGTTTGTTGTGATAGAATTTCTAGTGAAACCTTGATATTGTACTTGTATCGACAATGGAGCTGCTGTGTGCTGTGGAATTTCTGGCCTCTAATGTAAATGTTAAAAAAAAACACAGGTTCAACTGAAAACCTTGGATGGGGATAATTTTGGTCTTTTGAGGCCTGTAGGCCTGTATTAGTGCCCCAGCCCCTAGCATTGACAGAATGGAATCCTCGTTGATTCTTTTTTTTTCCTGACATAATTATGGGCTACCAGTTTCTGTGAGCTGTCATTCTGTCTGGTATGGGTAGTCGATAAGCTAATCTTCTGTTGCCGTTCCAGCTGTTGCAAACTTGCAATATAGCGGTTCTAGCTGACTGCAATTTTGCGGGATAGCATTGCATTATTGAGATCTCTTTACGGCAACCTGCTGTAACTGTTGGCTGCTGTAGCTATGATTGTGCACTTCAGGAGTTAGGGGCATTTTTTTCATGTTCTGGATAATCTTGCAGAAAAGGTTCACTGTTTTATTATTTTGAAAAATTATCAAATTTTCATGTACTCATCTACTTTTGATCCAATATGGGGTATACAATTTTGAAGTAAAAATAAGAAGTTAATAATTAGTTTACATGTTAAAATTCGCATGAGTATGATAAACTAGTCAAGGCACACGTGTAATAAATTGCAAAAAATACAGAGAAGAAAACAGAATCCGGGATTCTGAGATGTAGAAACTCGTTTGTTTTACTAGAAAAATTCGGGACAAATAGGCCACTAGGCGGAGCTCCCGCCTCTTCGATGCGTCCAAAGGATACAACCAGAGGCTTATTTGCTACGGCAGCCAGAATCTACCCAGATTTCGCTTTCGCGGGAGGAAATATCTTCATCGAATCATCTCAAAATTTGTGGCATAAAGTAATATTACTCTCAATTATGTTTTCATTACCTTTAAAACTTCAGTTACCAGCAGTCCAACATGGCTGATGGGCAAGATGACAAAAGCAGTGTACGCGGCCACAAGGTAGCGCATTTTCTTATACGAGGAAAATAAACAATGGAACACCATGGTAGACTTGGAACAGTATGGAGTATACTTATTGGCATGTGCATTTCACTTTAGAAAACAGTTACTCTCGCTGTCGAGTGTAGCACACCTACCCCGCCAACCAATAGTGCGCCTTCCGTTATCAAAAAAAAAAAAAAAATAGTGCGCCTTCCTCTCGTGACATGACAATTTTGAATTTTCTACGGTAATCTGTTCACTACTGTCCTTCGTTACCTCAAATAACCTTGACTAACTGTCCGTCCGCACTCCGGATCTGATGTGCGCTGCTGCATTGGCAGATTCGTCGCATCTCCCATCCCTTCGCTCCCAATCGCTTTCCCTTCCGGCTGCGCGGGCCGCCACCACGCTTCCCGCACGGGCACGGCGTCTTCCGCTCCCTGCTTCCTCCGCCCCTGTTGTACTTGATCATTCCGCTGTCTTTCACCGCAAAGCCAACCAAACGAAATTGAGTTCAATGTAGAATGACCATTTGCTGTTCTCATGCGCGCGCGATCTGGCGGCTACGCACGCGACGGAAGCTTCCTGGGCATGGAGCTCAGAAGAGGAAAGTTTTTACGCCGAGGAGATTTATCACGCCCCTTTGGTTAAAAAACGTGAATCCTGCGACGTCACCTTCAACAACGACGGCGAGCGACTTGCCCGGCGGCAGCGGCGTCATGAAGCTGCAAATTGCTTTTTGGTGTTCGCGAATCGCACTGGCGCTTTTGTCGCAGTGGTGGGGCCACCCCATCCGGAGGCCGAGTGGAAATTCGGTGAAGTTTCATCTGTACTTGCGCCAATTCGTTACTCGTTAGGAACTTGGGATTAATCACCGGGCTTTGGACTTGGAGTTTGACGATTCTGATGTCGATGAAACAAAAAAATAGTAGGAAGTTCTTATGCTGCAGCTTAGCTCACGAAAATCTCATTCCAGACGGGTACGTGGCTACGTGCAAGAAGGGACACTGACTGATCACCACGAGAAGTTCATGCGCTGGAGTCCGAGGCGTGTTAATTAGCACCGAGATACTCGGAGCACCTCAGCCATCCAAAACGAGAACCTCGGACAGTGATCCACTCCCCCCAGTTCCGGAAACGGAGACTCAGCCATTGGACGGAATCTCTGTCCATATTTAGACCCGGTTCTTAACCCAACATTATCCATGTTTATCCGAACGGAGAAAACTCACGCGACAGACAAACAAGCTCGATCCATTTGCAAAATATCTGACTAGTGTTGCCAGGGAACACTTGTGTTCCCCCCAAAACACTTGCATTTCACTTTTTTTTTAGTGCATTTCACATTTCCTGCCCAAAACGCTTGTGTTCCCCCAGAAACTGTGGCCGCACTGATCCCCATCAATAATTTACGGGCCCATCCATCCTCGATTTTTTATTGAGGGCATCCATCCTCGAATTAAAAGGTTCCCTAGAATAACCTCACCTACCTCCCTGCTCCCTCTTAGCAACCTCTCCTCTCCTCTCGCGCGTTTATAAACCACGCTTCGTCCTCCCCCGCACCATAATAATTGCCTTCGAACGCACCAGCACAAATCACACACCATTGCCCAGGCTCCGAGCCGAATCCAAGCAATCATGGCCGCCTCACGCGCGCTCCTCCCCACTCCGCAGGCCGCCGCGACCCCGGGGAGGTCGCGGGCCCGCCTGGCCGCCTCCGCGCCGTCCTCGCTCGCGCTCGCCGGCGGGGCCCACCGCCTGCGCGTCCGGTGCGCGATCCTGTCGTCCCCCGCGCCGGTGAAGGCGGAGCAGCCGACGAAGCGGATCTCGCGGTCCGGGTCGGACGGGGCGCTGCGGCCCAAGCCCGCGGTGCTGGTGGCCGAGAAGCTGAGCGAGGCCGGGCTGGCGGTGCTGCGCGAGTTCGCGGACGTCGAGTGCGCGTACGGCATGTCCCCCGCCGAGCTGCTGGCCAAGGTGGCCGAGTTCGACGCGCTCATCGTGCGGAGCGGCACCAAGGTGACGCGCGAGGTGCTGGAGGCCGGCCGCGGGCGGCTGCGCGTGGTGGGCCGCGCCGGCGTCGGGATCGACAACGTCGACCTGCAGGCCGCCACGGAGGCCGGGTGCCTCGTCGTCAACGCGCCCACGGCCAACACCATCGCCGCCGCGGAGCACGGCATCGCGCTGCTCGCCTCCATGGCGCGCAACGTGTCGCAGGCCGACGCCGCGCTCAAGGCCGGTGAGTGGACCCCCGACCCGATCACCCCCGCGCGCCATCCCTTGTTTTGATTGGCTTATTATGTTGCTTGCTTAAATTGGCCGCGTCCATTTCAATTTATTTTCTTGCTGCTTTTGGTCGACCGTGATTATGCTTGCGTTGACGTGTTACAAGCCAAACGAGTGAGAGTGAGCAATGAGGTCACTATCCATTGTCTCAGATGCGAGCAGGTTGCTTGATGTCGCTGTCGAATCTGGCAAATTGGACCGAGCAAATTAATTAAAATCGGAGCAAATAATATAGAGGCAAATAAATAGTTTAGTATGGTGCCTAGTGGTGCCCCCAAATCGATTTGTTTACACAAACTTTCTTCTAATTGAATATTCCCAATGGGAAGTTGGTAAAGGATAACACTGATTTGAAAATTGTTGTTTCGCGAATCACGATCCGCACGACCATATCACTGCCCCATCTTCCCTCTGCGGCTGCAAATAGCTTAGCAGCAGCATATGCCAATTTTGCCGGATCCGGATTCCACGTGTCTTACTGAATGTAGGTGCAATATATTCGTGCCTCAACTTGTTTTTTTTTGTCCTAGTTCATAACATCTTCTATGAATATGGACATACGTTTTGTTCAGATTCATAGGGGCGTCTATGAACCTTGTAGAGAGCTAAAACATTAATTATTTTGAAATGAAGGAAGTAGTAATTTCCCTGCTTAACCTCCATTTGGTGATAAAACATGTTATGGTCAACTGAACATAGATTCTGCCCCTGTGGTCCCCTTTGGTCATTTATGATCCCAATATCAAGGAGTGTGATAACACTATACAGTAGATTTACTGAAGGTGACCAGGTTCAATGAATCTGGTTGTGCCTGATCTGATCATGATAAACTGGAGTCACGGACTAAAAAAATATGTCGCAGCCCTACATGAGAAGGGCCAGGCAACTAATAAATATTTTTTATTTGAATTGGCAGCTGAGGAATCTTGCTTCCGATGGCTGAAGTAAATTATTTTTTGTTATATAGACCTTGACTTTGTGTCAACAGATCGTTCTGGTCTCCTTTCTCGCACTAGCTAGTAGCTAGTAGGTACCATTTCATCAACAACTGAAACGTAGTTACTACCAGTCCTTTCTTTGCACAGAATATGTTCTTGCCCACTCACTTCTTATATGCTCTTTTGCTTGCTTTTGATACTGCAGATTTGTTTGGTCATTTGCTTTCCTTTGATATTGCAGAATTTCCCCCTACAAAAAGTACACACATAAGGACAAGCTAGCCCAACTAACCCTACAAAAAGATCGACTAGTGAACCGAAACACATTGCCTAAGATCCCATTAACCTACTGAAACAATCATGCCATTAAATTGATTGTGATATTGACCTGATCACTGTGGCGGTGTACTGATCATCTATTTATCCATTTTCAAATTGGTGAAGTCTATTTCAGATAATGACAGCTCACCAATTTACAGATACTTATAATTTTGGTCAAAAGAGAGGCATTTAGCACAGTATGGGAGAGAACTACTTCTGCCTTTGATTTAAATTGCACAGATGTGCTGTAAACGTGTATGGAGAGTAACTTGGATCCTCAAAAGATGGCATCCGCCATTGAGATACGTTCGAAAAGATACCTATCAACCCACAACTTTCAGCATGTACTGCAAGAACACTTTGTTTTAGACAAAAGCCTTTTTTTTCCTAAGCATACACCTGGACGATTATAATTGCTCAGTAAGGGATCTTTCAGAAACTAAGGTTGTTAGTATGTCCTGTTGAACTTTATTTCGTAAAGAACCTGGTGCCTTAGTTTAGTGGAGAATACGATCCATGCATACTTGTGTAAATCTATTTATTTCCAGAAATTGTCTCTAGCTATTTACTAAAACTTCCCTGAAGATAATGCTAGATGTCTATGCCAAATCACTATTTGTCCATGCTACTTACGTGACTGGAACATTTGAGAACAAATTAGGTGAAGTCCAATTAGTTTTTGAAAGTAGAAAATTTTCAGATTGGGCATCCAAATCAATTAGAAAAATCCTTCTTTGTTTGTTGAAGTAAACCACGAGACATGTAGATTTATTGTGAGCCTACAAAATTAGCATTGAAGGTGACATAACTAAACTGGATAGCAGGTATTTGTACCATAAGGATTACTGGGTAGTGCTTATACAAGCGTATTTTTTGGTCTGAGCAGATGTGAGTTGGGCTTATTTACCACTGTCTTTCTATGTCCTATTTTATACTACTTATATCATGTGCTGTTGAGGGAAACAAAAGAAAATACTCGTTGATCATGCTAATTTGATATTCTGATCTTTTTTCTCATGCCACACGTAAGCTTCTAAGGCAGTTGTGATATTCATTCTCCCCAAGAAATGTCCTAAAATCAGTGGTTCCATGCAGGTAAATGGCAGAGAAACAAGTATGTTGGAGTTTCCCTGGTGGGAAAGACTCTTGCCATAATGGGCTTTGGGAAGGTTGGCTCAGAGGTTGCAAGGCGTGCGAAAGGGCTAGGAATGCATGTGATCGCTCATGATCCCTATGCCCCTGCCGATAGAGCCCGTGCCATAGGAGCTGAGCTGGTGTCTTTCGATGAAGCCATAACCAGAGCCGACTTCATCTCCCTCCACATGCCACTGATACCGACAACAAACAAGATCTTCAACGATGAGTCCTTCGCTAAGATGAAGACTGGTGTTCGGATCGTCAATGTGGCCAGGGGTGGAGTGATCGATGAAGATGCACTAGTGAGGGCTCTTGACTCCGGCAAAGTTGCTCAGGTGATTTGAAGTTTCTTCAATTCTTTAGTGTTATTTTGCCTCAATCAGGTTTTCTGAAAGCCCCTTTGCCAATCTGGAGCAGGCGGCGCTTGATGTCTTCACTGTGGAGCCCCCACCGAAGGACAGCAAGTTGGTGTTGCATGAGAACGTGACTGTAACACCCCACCTTGGAGCAAGCACTGTGGAGGCCCAGGTCTGCATCTTTACCTAATCTGTTCTTGTCGCAAACCACCTGTCTCTGTCTCCAATGCGCTACTAACTTCACTGTGCTCGCCAAAATTGCAGGAAGGTGTCGCCATCGAGATAGCAGAAGCTGTGGTTGGTGCTCTGAAAGGTGAGCTCGCAGCGACAGCCGTGAATGCTCCTATGGTCCCAGCCGAGGTACGAAGCTTCTCTCGACATGTTAATGTATTCGCTCTTTATTTCGAAAGATAAGTTTATTCACTCTCTTTAATTAGTGCTCAATCTAACTTTCAATTCCCTTTCCAGGTCATGTCCGAGCTCGCTCCATATGTCTCCCTAGCAGAGAAGCTTGGCAGGCTTGCAGTGCAGCTCGTCGCCGGGGAGAGCGGCATCAAGGGCGTGAAGGTGGTGTACACCACAACCCGGGCCCCTGACGACCTCGACACGAGGCTTCTCCGCGCGATGGTCACCAAGGGCATCGTGGAGCCCGTGTCCAGCTCGTTCGTGAACCTCGTGAACGCGGACTACACTGCCAAGCAGCGCGGTCTCCGCATCACCGAGGAGCGCGTCTCCCACGACAGCGCCATCGCCGAGGCGCCGCTGGAGTCCATCCAGGTCCGTCTCTCGCAGGTGCAGTCCAAGTTCGCCGGCGCGATCAGCGACGGCGGGGACATCGTCCTCGAGGGCAGGGTCAAGTATGGCGTACCGCACCTCACCCTGGTGGGGCCCTACGAGGTGGACGTCAGCCTGGAGGGCAACCTGATCCTCTGCCGGCAGATTGACCAGCCCGGGATGATCGGCAAGGTCGGGAACATCCTCGGCCAGACGAATGTGAACATAAACTTCATGAGCGTCGGCCGCACTTTCCGGGGCAAGCAGGCGATCATGGCTATCGGCGTGGACGAGGAGCCGAACAAGGAGTCGCTCGAGAAGATCGGGGCCATCCCGGCTATTGAGGAGTTCGTGTTCCTCGAGCTATGATGATCGGTAGCGCGATTGTTTGTAGGATGAGTAGTAAGTGAACTTGATGGGTCTGGCATCTGGTGGCCGCAGGGAAGGGAAGGTTGATGATCATGGTCTGTCTCGAGGTTTCTGCATTTTTTACGCCACAAGGACGTATATGATGTGAAGGGTGCCATCACTCGGCCCCTGTTCTATTTAAATAAGAGGATGCATCATCCATGTCAACATGTGTAAGTATTGTCGGCGTGTATGTATGTGCTTGGTTCTATAGAACAGTAAGGGCCTGGTCGTTTCACCCTATCTAATTTTTAGAGGGTCAAATCAAAGAGAATTTTATCATTTTAGAGTACTAAATAAAGTTTAATCTCGAAACTAATTGCAGACTCCCTATCTAATTCACGAGACGAATCCAACGAGGATAATTATAGTGTTATTAGAAGATGTTTACTGTAGCATCACTGTAGCAAAACATAGATTAATTAGGATCATTAGATTCGTCTCGCAAATTAGAGGGGGTCGCGACATAGGTTTTGTTATTAAATTAATAAAATTACTACTAAATAGTAAGATTCTCTTTGATGTGACAGTATCTAAATTTTAGAGGGTGGAAACGAACGGGGCCTAAGTATATCATTATCCTGTCCTGTCTTAGTAATCCATACATCATACTCTGATGCAATTAACTGTGGTAGTGCTCACTCTCTGTATTACCTCATCATGGGAAGCATTTGCATTTGCAACCGCGTAGGCGAGAAGCGAAGTAGGCCAATTATCAAACAACAGCACACCACAGCATCGCTGCATGCTCTCGCAGTTGGTGTCTTCAGTTTTGTTGCTTCAGCGTTCCGCCGACCACAATCTATGGGTTCGGAATCTGCTCTGATTCCGATACATCTAAACACCACCAGCGAGCTGCGAGTCTTCCCGATTTTCGGAACTTGACGCGATCAGATCGACGGTTAATAACGGAAGAACGAATCCAATATGCAGCGGCCTGCGTTTATTTCGTCGCCGCCGAGCGCCGATCACAGTGGTTGCTGGTTCTCCAGTTCTCAACAGACTTCCTTTCGGATGGGCTGCATTGGGCCTTTTCCTTACTGTACGTAACTTTTGTTCAGACAATTGGACTGAATGGATTGCATACGAAGCCCACTTGTCATAGCCTGTATCAAAGTCGTCGGCGGCGCAACCCCGGAGATCTCCGCCGGGCTGCTCGATTGGCTGCGCTTCCTCGTCACTTCAGCTACACATATTTTTCTGATGGCGAATCGGTTTTGGAGATCATCGGTCCCGCCAACCTGCTCGGGTCTGGAGGTGTCGTCTCCCGTTCTGCAGGACAGGCACTCTGATTTTCGTGATTGCTAATCGGTTTCAGACTCCGCAAGTCCGCATCCCCTCTCTTCATATTTTCTCTATATCTGTATCTCGATATGAATTAAGTGATCTCTTTCCATCCGCAGGTTGACCCGCATTCCTTTGAGGGGAGTCGGGATGTCTAAGCGAAGCCATGACGGCCAAAACCTACGCAGCGGCGGCGACGACAACACGAGGTCACGTAGCAGGAAACATATGTATCTTTTTTTTTTTTTTTAGAAAATGGAACAAAGGTCCCGGCCTCTACACCATTCGAGAATGGTGTACGCAGCGGTTCATTACAAGGGGGAGCTCATAGGCTCACAAATCACTCCATAGAGTTTGTAAGGAAATAAAGGAAATAGTTCGAACAAAACAAGATAACTAGGCCGCAATTCTATTCGAGAATTTCCATCCGAAATTGGCAAACACTTGCATAACGACCGTCTCCAAGAGGCGGCAGGCGTTCTATTAAATTCGATCTTGCTTCATCATCTTTAAGCAACAGCGACCAAGTGCGGGTCCAATAAGTAGCCCTGAAGATTACCTGCATGAAAGTGTTAGTTTTAGATCGATTGAATATCATATCATTTCTATTCAACCATATTGCCCAACATATAGCCGTCACACCCACACAAACTTGATCTCTAAGCGCTGGCCGAATGCCATTTAGCCAAGAACCAAACATGTTTGAAATGCTAGATGGTGGTTGAATGCCAAATGTGATATGAATTATATTCCAAATAAAACGGGAGAAGTGACAATCAATGAAAAGGTGTTCTATAGTCTCCAACGAGCTGCAAGAACAACAACTTAAGTTGCCTTTCCAATTTCGTTTGGCCAAGTTATCTTTAGTGAGTGTAACTTCCTTTTTCAGATACCATAAAAAGATTTTAATCTTGAGTGATATCTTGAGTTTCCAAATTGGACAATGTCGAGGGACAATGTCATCTTTCATAGTGGCCATGTACATAGATCGTGTCGAAAAAATCCCACTTTTATTTAAATCCCAAATGAAGATGTCTCTAGCCCTAGTTAAATTAGTTGGTAAAACTTTTGCTACTAGGCTATACCATGCCTCCAAATTGGGGCCGATTAATGCTCTACGAAAGGAGACATTCAAAGGTGTGGTGCTTAGCACCTCGGCTACCGTTGCGGATTTTTCCTCACGATATGGAAAAGGCTTGGGTATACCAATTTAAGTGGCTGATCTCCTACCCAATTGTCCTCCCAAAAACGGATTTCCATTCCGCTACGGACTTTGAAGTGACCGCATTGTAAAAATTGATCCTTTATTTTCATAAGTCCCGACCAAAAATGGGAGTCTCCTAGTTGTTTTTTGACTTGTGTTAGAGTTTTATTTGACAAGTATTTCCTCCGTAGGAGGGTTTGCCAAATTCCTTCCTCATTGATTAATTTGAAAAGCCACTTACTCAAGAGGCAATTATTTTGGATTTCTAGATTTTGGATATCTAGTCCTCCGCAATCTTTCGGTGTACACAATATGCTCCACTTAGTGAGTCTATATTTTTTCTTGTGTTCATCGCATTGCCAATAAAATCTCGAGCGGTAATAGTCCAATTTTTTGAGCACTCCTTTAGGGACCTCAAAAAACGAGAGCATATACATTGCTAGGCTCGTTAGGACGGAATTTATTAAAACTAATCTTCCGCCCACGGAGAGTAATTTTCCTTTCCAACTACTAAGCTTTTTCTGAAATTTTTCCTCAATTATTATCCAATCACTATTTGATAATTTTCTATGGTGCATCGGGATGCCGAGATATATGAAGGGCGTAGCCCCCGTGTTGCATCCGAAGATACGTGCATATTCTAGCTCACTTTCCTTCGCTGCCCCATAGCAATACAATTCGCTCTTATGATATGTATCTGGTGTTGTATGACTGGAACAACGGTTTTAGCATCCACAAGTTGGACTCGGACACCATCGAGTCCGACTCTCATGGTAGCACCCGGGCCGCTACTGCTGCCGGGTACCTCACCGAACCCGCGCTGCTGAGGTTAGAGTCACCAATTGGACCTCGCCCGATGGTTGCACGTTCTTCTCCGCTCCGGCCACCAAAATTTTCGCGTTTATGAACCAGAACCGTGCCCTCATCTACAACACCGAGACGACAGCGGTGGCGACCGGCCCTCACGCCCTGCCGGAATGCGATGCGGCTTCGGCATCACTGTTGTCTCCGGCGAGAAGCTCTATGTACTTGTCGTATCGCGTTTTGGACTAGCAGCACTCCTTTGAGGTGATGTCGTGGGCGCCCACGGCCCCGGATGCGACGATGCAGCATCCAACCGAGGGCTAGTCCTGGAAGTCTCTACCGGCGCCACCACCGACATTCACCACTCGACAACGTGTTACCTTGTGGGCGTGTTTGGATTGTTGGAAATGAGGACTGGGTTGGGGAAATGAGGGGTGGGTTGAATCTTGTCCCATGTTTGGATATCGGGTTGGGGAAGTGGAGCAGGTGCGGGTTGAGGAAATGAGCCCGTCCATTTCCAATTGTTTGAAACCCAGTGGCGGGGCTGGGTTTTGGCGGGCTGTGGGTACTGTAAATGCAAAATTACAATTTTGCCCTTGTCAAAAGTGCAGTGGATAAAACACACGAGGATGAAAACTTTTCCCCATTCGGTCTCCTGCGCAGATGAGAGAGAGACAGAACTACCGAAGCTCCGCCTTGCTCTAGCTCCTCGTCTCCTGCACTCGCGTCGGATCTTGAAGGCAATCGCAGCTGCCGGGCTTCTCCTGTCCTCAACCAGGTACGTAGATTTGTACCGTATTATGCGGCAAGTTTGCACTTTATTATTTGCTACCTCCGCCGGTTGTTCTTTTGTTCTTATTATTGCAAATTGATTTGATTTCTCCAACCTACCTGCGGTCTAGATTTACTTTTCCTTTTCATGGACACATAGACAACGCTTGCATGCTTTGGAAAAGAGGAACAGATGAAGTTTGGAGAATAAACAGATTAACAAGGGGCCCTTTCCTTCGTACATCATGATTTTCGGTTGCTTCAGCAGATAAAAGCTGAATAAATGATAGAGGAGTAAATTAGTTTTTCCGTTCAAGTTTCTTTCTGTTGCCTGGCTTAGGTCTTGGCTTCCATAAAGTAACACTTACTTGAACAGGTGCTAAAACCACATAGACAACATGTAATAGGTGAATATTACAGTCGCTAATTAAGACGTACTCCGCAATTTGTGTGGCGATCACGTAGGTTTATTTTAGTTGGTTTTAGCACCTTACAAGTAAGTGTTACTTTTTTTTTCTACATTGTATTACGGTATTCATTTGACTTGTGACCTACCTGCATGTTTACTTGTCTTCATCCAATTGACAGATATTCTAAATTGCTCCCACTATGTATTGAGTTTAATATAGCACTCTGCTTTACGAGAGATAATGGCTCCAGGTTGCGTCAATATCTTGATGCATCATGGGGGTGTTTTTTCAAAGGAAGGCGATCGACATACACTGGTGGTCAACTATCCATTTTCCAAAATATTGACACCGATCTAATGTCCTATTTCCATGTACTTGAGCTGGCCGAAGTGTAGGTTTCAAGGAGGGTGATACTCTATTCTATTGCATTCCTGGTCGAAGTCTTGAATCTGGTGGTATAGACCATTTCAAAGATGACAAATCTGTTGCTGAAATGATGAAGTATTTGAATCGGACCAACTATCTTGAGGTTTTCATCCAAGCACAATGAGCAAGATGCAACTGGACATCCATCCGTGGTGGCAGCTAATGAACAAGATAATAGTATGCAGGTATTTGCTTTTCCTTCGCTCTAATCATATTTTATTTCACCGTCTATTTCAACACCGATCCAGCGTATCATTTTATTTTAGCAAGCAGACAACATCACCTTAATGCCTTGTTTAAATTTATTTAACATATTTAATTTAACGAGACCTTGGTAGCACCCCTATCCAAGAGAGATATGCTTATGTTCATCCAACACATGAGACATCACAGGATGAAAATGTGCATGGTTTTACATCTCCTGTTCACGTATCTGGTTTATAGTTATAAGAAAGAAGAAGTCACGGTTGATAAGAGAGCCTTGTAGATTTGACCCAGCAATCCGAACAAAGAATTTACGTGACATCATTTACGAAAGTGACATCCTATGTATTGAGCAACTTAGAATGGACAGGAGGTGTTTTTGGACTTTGTGTTCTTTAGTGAGAGAAGTTGGAGGACTAACTGATACTAGGAATGTTACGAGTGGAGGAAATGGTAGCAATGTTCCTACACATATTAGCTTATGATGAGAAAAGTCGCTCCATGAGGACAGATTATCAAAGGTCTATAGAGACTATAAGTCGACACTTCAACAATGTCTTGCGGGCAGTTCTTAAGCTTTGGAGGGTGTTGCTTAAAAACCCGGAACCAATTTCGGATAGTTGTAAGGAGGACAGGTAGAAGTGCTTTAAGGTACAAAATTATCAAAACACATCAGTAATCAATAATTTATATTGTTACTAATCGAAAGACTTCCAATTGTAGAAGCTGTTTAGGTGCTCTTGACGGTACGTATATTAAAGTTAGAGTTCCAGCAGTTGATAAACCAAGGTACCGTTCAAGAAAGAATGATATTGCGACAAATGTGCTTGCTGCATGTACACCGGACATGCAATTTACTTACGTGTTAGCGGGTTGGGAAGGGTCTGCTGCTGATGCAAGAGTACTCCGAGACGCCTTGACAAGGCCCAATGGTTTGAAGGTTCCTCGTGGTAAGAACTGGTTGCTAAGTTCAATCTTAATCGGTTACATATATGTGACAGAAGAAAGAAAATAATATTCTTTTACAAACATAGGCTGCTACTATCTTGTCGATGCTTGGGTACAAAAATTGTGATGGATTCCTTGCTCCCTATAGAGGACAACGTTACCACTCGAGGGAATGGGGTAATCCCCGAAAAGAAAGGAGGAGCTCTTCAACATGAAGCATTCGTCGGCACGGAACGTAATAGAAAGGAACTTTTCATTACTCGAAGGGACGCTGGGGTATTATTAGAAACGGATCTTATTACCCTATAGATACCCAGATTGCTATAATCCTTGCTTGTTGTTATCTCCACAATCTCATAAGGCAACGAGATGGGATCTGATCCATTGGAGGCTGAATTGGAAGACTTTGTACCCGATGAAGGAGGCAACCAAGGCATAGTTGATCGTACGAGTCATCAACGAGTGGACTCATTTTAGAGATACTCTAGCAACTAGGATGTGGCATGCATGGCTAGCAAAAAAGCACCGCAAAATTTAGTTAGTAATGTTCCATTCCTAAATGGCATGAAATGTACTATGAAACTTGTATGCACTCTTGAGAATGCTTTGTCTTAATTTATGTCGTGTACCTTCTCCTTATTTCTCACATGCTTAGTTTATGGTGTTAATTTGTGCCATGTTCCGTATTTTAGTGGTGTTAATTTGTGTCATGTTCCATATTTGTGTTATGAGACAGATGAGCAAGGAGAATAAAAATAAAAGGCTGAATAAGAAGAGAGACAAGAGAATACGGACTGCGAGAGGAAGAAAATGCACTTGTTGACATACTATATAAAATGAATGACTCCAACTGGAAGGCGGATACAGGTCATAAATGTGGATACATCACACACATAGAGAAAGAGATGGCTAAAAGGTTCCCGGATGCAAATATTAAAGGTAATCCTCACATTCGAGTCTCAAGTGAAGAAGCTCAAGAAGATGTTGTCATACATCTTAGATATTCAGCAGCATGGAAGTGGGTTTGGCTGGGATGATGAGAGGAAAATGGTTGTTGGAGACCAAGAGCTGTTCAATGGCTGGGCAAAAGTATGTAAGGCATATATTATTTTATTAACATACCTTCTCCCTGATTTAATTTTCTCATACTTCATTCTTTATATAGAGTCGAAATGGAGCTGCAAATCTATATATGAAGCCTTTTCCGAATTATGACAAGCTTTGTGAAATATATGCTAATGATCTTGCCAAAGGATGCAAGGCCAAAGGGCCTGGAGATGAGTTTGAACTGCATGATGAACACTCTGCGGAAAACATCTCCGAACCAACCCATCGATCCGAAAGTGTTGTTGACTGTCCTGACGAGTAATCCCTCAAGTGGAAATAAATCTTTGGGTAGCCGCAAGAGAAAGTTTATGGATGATGATGCTTTAGTTTTTGAGCTTTCAAATTGGTCTAAATCACTAAAGAATCTTGTAGACGCTGAAACAACAAATGCTGCTGCTATGAATGTTATACAAAGTGCATTTGCCCATAAACTTGAGGCCCGAAGCTTACGAGATGAAAGGAGGAATCAATTGTTCACTATGCTGACTAAATTTTCTGAGTTTTCTCGTGAAGAACTTGTGAAGGCTGCTCTCATTATTGGTCAGGATGCAACAAGGCTGAATATGTTCTTTACTTGCTCCTGATGAGATGAAATCTGAGTTTGTTAGACAGGTGCTTGACGGTGCTAAGTAGGTGATGTAAATATTGCTACAGTGGTGCCTTTTGCGTAGTATAAGTATTGCAGTAGGATACTTCAATATCGGATAGGTGGAAGTAACCTTATCCATGATCCGAAAGTGCGGGGGCTCTATTTTGCATGCTCTCGAAGTTGTTTATTTTGAGTGGTGTCCTGCTAGCTCGGAAAGTGACTTAGATGCAGGATTCGGCTGAAATTTTGTTGTAAATATGCAAAGGCGTTATAAGTATGTATGCCTTGACGCAAGATTTCAGAGTCCCTCACTTAAAAGTAATATATATTTTTGTTGCTGGATGCTTGGTTGAATTACACCTTCATTTTCAATGCCGGTTGCTTCACTTCTTTTCTCTTTTTTTGAATAAACACGCTGCTTGTTATATGAATGAATTGATGGGAATTAACATCATGGAAATATAAATTGAAATCATCGGTATTTGCCTTGCAAATCAGGCATACTGACACTTGCTCATTTCATGTTAAACAGGGGTATTTTAGTCAAAGAAAAAATTAGTATCTTCATATCCCAATCCCTAACCCAATACATACAAACATGGGAAAAGGATTGCATCTTCATATCCTTAACCTCAACCCACCTCTTCATTTCCCAATCCATATCCCTATCCTCAACCCAAGTTGTATCCAAACGCCACCTCAAGGTGAAGAACCTACTTTAAGAGTCTGTCACAGTTGGCAAAAGTATAATTAGATGACATAAGTAGACTAGCTAATTTTAACCAATGCTCTCGCGACTAACCGGTCGGATGGCTATGCGCTCACTGCCCGGCCCGGGTTCAAGCGTGAAGGTTGGGTGGCTGTCGAGTGCCGACCAAAGGAGAGTGGAGAGTGAAGAAGAAGGTTGTAGATTATTCTCATCTAGCCGTTAACACAGAGGTTGTGTAGTCACGCAGAGACTGTAAGGCTATGTGCAGCATTGTAGAGGCCGAAATGTAATAATTCAGTTATCTTTTTTATATATATAAAAAAGCTGTTAACATGGACTCCTAGAAGGTTGGGGAGAGAATGGGAATGTGGAGATTGGTCTGATATTACTTATGCCAATTATGGTAAATTTGGCAATGCTGAGCCAAGCATAGGAATTATTGTGGCCTCATAGGAACTAAAACAAAAAATGACCACCTCTCCAACTGGGTGAGAGAGAAGAGGGAGTGAGTGGAATTAGGTGACTTGCGCAATTAATGTTAGGGCAACCACAATAGTGAAAAAAACAGTCTATGGTCAATAAATATCCTCCTTAAGTCCTTTTATCTATTACCCATATACAGTACATTGCAAAAATAGTCTTTATAGAGAGTGTCTTTTGTGGGCATATGGGCATGCGTCCACCCTAGTTTAATTATTAATTATGTTTTAATATAAATATTGAATCTCTAATTATAATATTAAGCATGTCAATAAGTTATAGATGTCTTATTAATGTGTCAAATCATAATTTGAAGCATTAAAATGTCATATTCGTCCATCGTGTGCCAAATTTGACATTTCTATCAAATATGCCAAATTTGACATTTCTATACTTCAAATTATGATTTGACACATTAATAAGACATATCTTAAAAACTAATTTGATATGTTTAATAGTATAATTAGATATTTTATATTTATATTGAACCATTATTAATAATTAAACTAGGGTGGACACATGCACATATGCTCATTGAAATATTTTATGTCTTTATAACCTTATAATGATAAAAATCACCCATAGTTATATGGGCTTGCCATATGCGATTTAAATATATTTTTCTCTTCTCTTCTCTCTCTCTCTCTCTCTCTCTCTCTCTCTCTATCTATCTATCTCTTCATATCTGTTACCAATGGTGCAGGAGGTTGGAGCCTAAGTGGTTCCCTTGTGGTGCAAAGTTTTGATTTTTTTTAAGTCATAGCGGCCTCACCAAGCTAAACTAAACATTGTAAAATTTTGACATATGTAAAACCACCTGTAGCGGGCCCAATCTATAAATACTACTACATGATTCTTATATAATGTAGTTGCTCTTATAAGGTCTGGTTATACATTACATAAGGACGGTATAATATGACACATTTATATTGTCTACAATCCGCTATTTTGCAACATTATGGTTGTTAGCCAACCATTGTATGAGTAGGCTAAAATGACATGGTCTATATTAGCAGTGTGATGATATGTCGAATACAATAACTTGTCTAACCAACACCCAATAAAAAAACATAAACATGGTAGTTTATGATCACAAAAATATTGCTTGTGTCTTGATTGGATACTTAGTGCAGTTGCACACACGAGTTGTACTTGCAACAATTTTTTTGTTATGCAGCGGTAAATTATTATCCTTGCTTCACAACATGGAGATCGAATCATGGAAGAAACAAAATCCATGGTCGATGGAAGTTCTTGTCACGGTCCCCTATTACTAGGCGGCAGCAAATTATACCGGGACCAGGACGTGGTGATAGTCATCGTCGATCGTCATCTGATATAGCTCCCCACAGATGTATTCGTACCACAAGCAGCTAACGTTGACGCCGTCCACCGCTTGCATTGCCTGATGACGCAATTACCTGTCCTCAAGATCTTTTTTTTTTTTTTGAAAAAACGCGGCAGGAGCGCTGCCATTCATTAAGGTAGAAAAGAACGACAAGGATACAAAAAGGGGAATACAAGAGCGGCGTGCCGCTAAACCCACAACAAAGGAAGGCGCTACACACAGCGGCCTGGGGAGGCCCTTAGTCTCCGGACTTTGCCAGGTTAAAGTTATTGATCTCTTGCTTGATGATATCAAAAACCGCGCGGACTGGTTGCTCCCTATGGTCGAAGATTCTTCGATTACGCTCTTTCCATATTTGCCACCAGGTTGTGAAGAGGATTCCCATACATTTCCTTCTCTCCGCTTTTGGTTTTCGTCTACAGATATGTAGGAGCCAAAGAACCGGTCCCCCTGCTCTTTGAGTATGTCATAATGCGGCAGGTCATACTGGGTGGCGACCATATTCCAAAGTGCCTCTGTAAAGTTGCATTCTGACAAGAGATGTGTTGTGGTCTCATCGAAGCAGTAGCAAAGTGAGCAAGAGGCATTGCATGCCCAATTCCGTTTGATCATGTTATCTGCTGTCAACGCTTTGTTGTGCATCACGAGCCAAGCGAAGAAGATGCATTTAGGTTCAGCTTTAGCCTTCCAGATTTCCTCAGTAGGGAGGAAGTTCAAGGATCCTAGGAATTGACAGTTGTACGCTGAGGCCACCGAATATTTGGCGTTTGTCGTCCATCTCCAAAAATTTTGTCTTGCTCCACTGT
Organism: Chloris gayana; assembly: GCA_031894775.1. Taxonomy (NCBI): domain Eukaryota; kingdom Viridiplantae; phylum Streptophyta; class Magnoliopsida; order Poales; family Poaceae; genus Chloris; species Chloris gayana. Next base: position 896,599 of record JAUNZO010005213.1, on the reverse strand, counting down.
GAGGGTGATCGTAGCTAACATCTTGTAGAGGGAGATAAATTCATGCAGGAGCTGGGCGCTGTCGATTGGTGGCAGGTTTTTTATCCAGTTGTTATTCTGTAGCTCTCGGGCTACACTTCTTTTTGTACTTCACACCAAGGAAAAGGTTGGGTGCAGCCTCCTTTGGGGAGGTGCCTTGTAGCCATCTTGCCTCCCAAAAAGGGGTATTGCGTCCATTTCCAATTTGAATGAAGGTTGAGGCGAAGAAGAGTTGGCGGTCGGTTGAATCTTCATTTAGGTATAGGTGTTTCCAAGGTTTGTCTTGCAGATCCCATTGATGCCAAATCCATCTCAATCTTAGGGCCCTGCTGAACTTATCCAAGTCCTTAATTCCGAGGCCTCCAAATTTCTTGGGGAGCATGCAAGTTTTCCAATTAACCAGGCAATGGCCCCCTCCGACATTTTCCGCATCATTACCTTTCCAAAGAAATCCCCTTCGGAATTTATCAATCCTTGAGATAGCCCATCTAGGAGGCTTGAAAATAGTGAGGAAAAAGGTGGGCATAGCTGAGAGCACCGTTTTCACAAGGAGTTCTCTTCCAGGATAAGACATGAATCTTCTTTTCCATCCAGGAAGACGATCGGCAATTTTCTGCACCATTGGTTGTATTGTTTCCCTCGACGGCTTCCTGATCTGTAGTGGTAGCCCGAGGTACGTGCAGGGGAAGGAGGACAGAGAGTGATCTGCATCCAAGATGGATTGAAGATCGATTTGATCACAATGAATGGGGAATATTTCAGTTTTCGCCATATTTGTGACCAAACCGGTCGCATCAGCGAAGATTTGTAGGATTGAAGTAGTCGTGTGCCAATCTTGGGGCATTGGTTTGATGAAAAGAGCGGCATCGTCAGCATATAGCGAGAGCCTGAAGGTGTCACAGGTTGGACCCAGATGCTGAAGTAAGTTCCACTGTTGTGCTAGTTTAAAGAGGCGGTGCAAGGGTTCCATTGCTAAAATAAAGAGCATGGGGGATAAAGGATCCCCCTGCCTCACCCCTCTGCAATGCAGAATTCTCTTACCCGGCTCTCCATTGACTAGGAAGCATGACGAGGCTGTATTCCACAGAGCAGCGATCCAGTTTCTCCAACGCACTCCAAATCCAAGGTGAGTCATTATGTCCATTAGGTATGTCCATTAGGTATGGCCTGTCCTCAAGATCCCCTGTATGAATATGATTCTCGTGGTAGAACGTAATAAGATTCGGGCTTGAGCGAATAAGGAGGATTGACAGGGACTTTCCTAGTACGAAGATTCCATCATCCTCCAGTTTGTCAATGTTTTGGGTCATGCTTGGTCAATTTTGGTCCCTACCTCGATGTAACCACAGAGTTTCCTTTCATCGAGCGGCTAAAATTAATCGCAAGAAGAATACTGGGCACCAACAACTTGATGTGTGAACAGCTGAAGCACACGGGGTGCCCTCTTCATCATTTCTTCAGTCTCGTGTTGCTCGCATTATTCCCTCCCTGGCACTTTGCAGTGGCTGTTCCGGCCGCGTCCCCGTCGCTACCGCCTCAACGCCCAGCCGCGCGCGACCGGTGGCCCAGTTGGACGGACCTGGGCTCGACAAAATCTCGGCTTTGGTATTGTCTGGCCACGTACAAGTCTTCTCTTCTCTAGGCTGTAGGCAGCACCCAGTCGTCGACACTGGACGCCCGGTTCCGTACCCAGGCGACGAAACGGATAAGTGAGTGCCAATAATGGAGTGGTGCGGGTGCCGCAGCATTGCCAGGTCTGGTGGTGCGTGCGTGCGGCTGGTGGCAACTCACGTCCGTCTCCTTGGCGCCTCTGCGCGACGCGTTGTTTCAGTGGCGCCCCAGCGGCACGATTGCTGCACGGAGGGAAGAGCGCGGCCTCCCTCAACACGGGTGCGGCGCGCGCCCGCTACTGCTGCTGTGTTGCACTGCTTACCTGGGTAGGGAAGCAAAAGTCGCATGATTCCTATGGACCACGAGGAACAACTTGAAGTATACACCCACATGAGGGCATTACAAAGTTTGATTTGATCCATCCGTACGGCCACTGGAAGGTGGTCCCTGCTTGTGTTGTTGTTGTACATCACCCAACTGGCCTTATAAGCTACGATGAAAATAAGCAAAGATAAAACAAAATCCTGGGAGAAATTAACACTGGATACAACTGCTCCCGGAGACACACATAAAATCTGTGGCTGCGGACCAAAGTTCCTGTCGCATGCAGCTCCCCTGCGATGCGGCGGCAAATTATACGGGGGCGCGGTGGCTGTCATCATCCTCACCTGATAGCTCCACCGAATCGGCCGTGCATGCAGCCTCAGATCTATTCCTGCCACCACAAGCAGCTACCGCTCATCGCTGTCCGCCTCGCATTGCCTGACGCAATTACATGTCCTCAGAATCCCCGGTATGTCGGCTCTCGCAAGGTCATTAGCATCGCTAGTCAGCCTAGTCTTCATCAAATTATAATCCAGTAAACATCATCTACGAAAGAGAGGCTTTTCCGTTCCAGTGGTGGGAGTGGAAAGATGACTGCATAAAGCAGCTTGCGCTTGATGGCTAGCTAATTGCCGCTTGGGTGGATCAATCATGCGTGCACTACTCTCTCTAGCTCTCACGCACCTCTTTATTTTGCTCCTGTTCCCAGAAATCGCCAACCACTAGGCGTCCAGATCGCAGAAAATTTGAAGCCGGAAAGGCGTGGCCAGACCTGCCCACAACGTCGTCGTCGTCCTCGTCGCCCTCCCCTGTGCTGAGCTCGCTGCGCACCTGGTCTGAAGACCACCGCGCGCGCGTGGCATGGATAGCCACTGCTGCAAGTACACCCACTCCGGCATGCTGATGGTAAAATGGCTCGCGTCAGAGAGCAAAACAGATGGAGAAGATTTCACGGTGTAGACTCCCTGCAGTCTTCAACTTTAAATAAGCGATCCGCTGGAAAAATTTATATTTCTATATATCTAAAGTGGCACACATGCTTATCCGCGCGCGAGGAATATGGATGCACCGTGACGAGCTCAGAGCTCAAGTCCGTCGACGGGTCGAATTGGCACTGTCAAGTCCCAACCACGCCACTACGGATGCTTTTTCATAGTTAATCAATTTTCAGGATGGCCTGTTAACATCTGCAGACACGCATACTGCCTTCTCATGCATGCATCTACTCGTTAGTCACTTAACGGCTTAATTTGCATCCACTCCAGACTAATGTTGTCTTCCGATGGCTCTTGTTTAAATTGATATGTGATCCAATTATTTAAATTGATATGTGATCCAAGTGCGATAACACTGACAGAAGCAAATGAATGCATCATCCGTGGTTCTTGTGGCTGTAGTGAGTGAAATTTAGCATGAAACTGCATCTAGTGCACATGGAGTACTAGTGGAGCCAAGATCAGACTCTTGCACACAGAAAACTCACCAATGAACCAAATAGTACATTATCAATATAGTTCGCTCTAAACAAGTACAACAACGATATGAAAATTTGCATTCATGGCCATTTCATGGATCGATCAGTTCAGCTCCTCAATTAAAGTTGTTGCAGAACCTTTCTTGCAAAGAAACCTCTTGCACTAATCCTACGATTTTTGCAGCTCGTTGTAGCTGGACGGTACATCCATGTCAGCATGGTGGTGCAATACCTCACACATCTTCATCAAAAATCTGTTCACTATACGCTGTCTCCCGAATCTGGCTGATTGGATATTCAGAAAACAACAGCCGCCACCAGGGGAACACCAGCAGCTAGCTGTGATGGAAGTCTTCTCCAAAAGGAGAATATTTATCCTGTTCATGGTTGCTGCTGAGCTGATCACATATTCGCAATCATCATGATTATGCCCTTCGCTCGACGCACCGCGTCCTACCTGAAACAAACAGTCCTCATCCACTTTGCCGCTGATTTATTAACTCTATTGCCCCTACATGCAAAATGTGTGCCCTACCTGATTCCCACTCCCACCCACACATCCGGACACTGCACACAACTGCAGTCCGATTGGCCACTGAGGAGGAGAAAAGAGAGGAAAAGAAATTATATTCCCATTTCCATTCGCTAGCGAGCAGAAACAAAAAAGTGAAGAAGCACCAACTTTTCTCAAGAAACAAAAGGCAAGCTGCAAGTTTCATGCTATAATTCCATATTCTCATCGTCGCAAAAATTACAGATAACGGAACAAAATTGCCGCCTCGTGGCGGCCCTTGTGAATCCCGTTCCACTCTGTTTGTCATTGCAAAAATTACAGACAACCCCCAGCAAAACTATGACTTGGATTGGGGTTCTCTTGGAGACGGTTCGGCGCACCAGAAATGCTCCACTCCTGTGAGCAATAACCAGCACAAAATTGTTCTGCTGCGCTCTGTTTTCTGGCACCTCCTCACCAATGATCACGAACCAAAAATCAAACGGAACCTAGAACTAAACATCTGAAAAGTTAAACTCACACCTCAGGGATGTGGTGCTCCCCACTGCTTCCTCTCCGGCTCTCACTGTGCTCACCGTTCTCCTCAGCATTCTTGATGCTGGCCATGGCGACTTCTTGCACCTTCTCCGCCTCCTCGTCGCCCTTGTTGCTACGGTCCCCGAAGGAGGACGCTCTGCTAGACATGGGCGTGGCCAGGTACGTCGGCTTCACGTCCCCAGCCATGATCACCAGTATCTTCTCCTCCCATATCGGCGGTGGCAGCTCCGAGGCCGCCGGCTTACCGCCGTCAGCGGCGGAACCGTCATCGTCACCACGGCCGGCGCCGCCCTCCAGGTAGCCGGACAGCTTCCAGTAGGAGCACGCGAGGATGAGGAGGGCAAAGGCGATGAGGCCGAGCATGGCGGCAAGGCCGCCGAAGAGGTACGGCACCGGCGAGTGCCACGCGGAATGCGCGACGCTTCCGGCGGCGGCCGGAGCAACCACGGCCTTCGTTGCAGCCGCTGCCGTCGCATTGAATCCTGCTCCTGGCCTCATTGTTTCTACTGTTCTTGCACTCTTCTTCCCAGAGCTTCTGGCTTTGAGTTCTTTGTTTAGCTTTGCTTTGTTGTGCTGCAATGGTGTGAGGGAATGCAGGGGTTGAGTAGAGGGTTATTTATAAGGCGGGAAAGGGGGAAAGGGAGGGAAATTTGTCACTGCTTTTGAGGATTTGCTAAAAGAAAACATATAATAAATTATGAGGTCACTCGGCCACTTTGCGCAATATAGTTTCAGGACTTGTAAATTGCATTGAAGCGCTCCACATGTTAAATTATTTGCTTTTTGGACAACCATGGGAGTTGGCACAGGGTTGGCAATGCAAAACTGAAAAGCAACCTATTATGCGCTATGTTTCTCCTTCTAGGTCACTTTTTGCTCCTTTTCAAATGTTTTGGGAATATTTTAACATCTGAGGATTACAGGATTGGACAGCGGGGAATGCACTTATCCATATGCCTTTGGATTTTAAGTTGCTACAGGATGATGCATGCATCAATATGGGTTATGTCGCACTGAGAAAAGTATAGTCGGGCACCCATGAACAATAGAACTTTGAAGTTGTTGGGTTCTGCCTTGACACAAAGATTATTTACCACTACTAAATATTATGCTACATGAAAAAAAGTCGGTACACAAATGGCAAGTAAGAATCCTCTAAAAAAATGTAATAACAAACTATCAATGTGTTATGATCAGCCCTTGATAACCATATTTAGTACTAAGGACCAATTGTTTTGCATGTTTTCCACACGTCTAGGCTGCAAAATCAATTTTGTTATATTACTTTTAGTACTTAAAAAGGGAAATAATTCAATAGTATCGGAGATATTTGTATTGAACTATAATTAATAATTAAACTAGGGTGGACATATGCCCCTATACTCACAAAAGTCACTCTCCTTAAAAAAAAGATAAGTGGTTCTCCTATGTTGCATGTATTTTATGTGGTAAGAAGTTTAGGGCGTTATTGTGGTAGTAAATTTAGTATTTGGGATTAACATCAGTGCATTAAAACAAAGAATATGGTATCCGATTGCTCCTGATTTTTCCCCTTTAAAATAGGAAAATGTGTAGTCATACAGTTCAACATTTACTTGAGAAAAAAAATCTGCTACTTGGCACTCTTCGATTCCAGGTCTTATTATGGACTGTTTTATCTCACTCACGTCCCACAGAAAACCTTCCCTTGTTATTTTTTCCTATGAAAAGCCATGTTGGATTCTGTTCATATTCTACTTACAGATACCATCTTATCCGGAGGCTGGGCACTTACCCAACACTATAATTACTTTGTTGACGCAGCTCGTCAACCTTTGATGACTTTGAGGGGCTATAATAAGACACATGAAGGGTTGCGACACTGCTGGCAACTTGCTCTCTTTCCCAACTCGTCAATGAATATCATCGAGACCAATGATGAGCGTATCAGAGCCAAAACCGATGAATTCCGCTGTTTTGCTTCACCTTTCAGAGCTAGTAATTCCCATGTTGCTTTTCACTTTGCCTGCGTAGTCATGGGCTCTAGAAGGAAAACTCAATTTCACCCCGAAATGTCTACCCACTTGCTCCAGCACCATGCGCCAATTACAGGGCGACAGAAAAGGTAAGTTGTACTAACTCAACTACTCCCGCGCCGGTAATTTCACAGGGATTCGTAGCTGCGCAAGAGGCCTGAAGGAATGAAAACTTTTGAGAGTGACAGTGCAAGGACGCTCCTTGAAATGTACGGAGCCACGGTGCGGGCGACAATCGAAGGATCTCACGCCTGAAGATTATTTACCGTGTACACGATTGTGCGGCCGGCCGGCATATCCCGTGCATATGCCATTGACGGCAACAGACAGGACGTAGTGCTCCCAGGTGCTCACCACCACCTTCACATACACTGGCGCCCGGGCCACACCCACCGCATCTCATACTACCTCCGTTCATAAATATAATTATTTGTTGACTTTCGGATGTTACGTTGATTATTTATCTTATTCAAAATATTTGTTTAAATTTTATTTATTTTCTTAGAATTTATTTTATTTCTAGTTATATTTGAACTACATCTTCTTTATTTTTATATTTATATAAATATTTTAAATAAGACTGAATGATCAAACAAGAAGTTAGAAAGTCAACAAATCCTTATATTATTGGACGAAGGGAGTAGTTGCTTTCACGCACAAGTTCGCTTGGCAGCTAGCCTCTATTTGCTGGACCGATCTGCGCGCACGAGAGGCCGCGCCGGTTTGCCTTTCGCCGGATTGGCTTTGCGCGGCGACGCGAGTCTCCACTAGCGCGTGTTTTGCCCGTCTTCCCGTCGGATAGACATCCGGCCGGCCGGGTCCCGGGAAGTGGCCGCGCGAATATCGCTTGGCTCTTCAGCGTGTCGTGTCAGCTCGTGCTCGCACACGATCGGGTTCGTCTTGTGCTCACGGCGACTGCAGCACAGCTAGCGCGCGGGGGCGAGAGAGATCAAGTGCCGGTCGGCCACCGCGGTTCGCCACTCCGGAGCCCGGCGTCCAATCCATCGCGTACGGGAGATCCCTATGCCGGAAGGCCGAATCCCTCCCGCGCGCGCACACGGCAACAAGTCGCATCGACCCGGGATCAGGTGACAAGTAGCAATGTGGCAGCTCCGATCAGGGACGAGCCGGCGGTATTCATCCTTTAGCAAAGTGCAGTGACACTCCTTTTGGGTTCAATTACTACTGTAGTTTCGGATGCCTGGTTCCATGGAAAAGTTTAATTTGTAAATTTTAAGTGAGACTTTCCACTAGAAAGTTTAATTTGGTGATGACTAGGTGGCCTAGTGATCGAGCTGGCTGACAGCGTGCTGGAGTAGTACTGGTCTTCCTGCACTACTCAACCGGAATTAACAATCACACCCCTGGGCTACACACATATTTGACCCCAACGCAAAATGATTTGTGAAAGAAACAAGCAAGAAGAGAGCTGTATGAATTCCGATTAGTCTACCCCGATGAAGGCCCGCCACTTCGTGCACTGTCTGCCAACTCCCCTACTTGGTGAATGATGATGATGATGCACAAACAATGTCACGGACCCACTCCTAAAATTTTTCTAAAGCCGGACCCACCGCCATCGTCACTTCCCACCACCGTACAAAAGCTATTCGTTTGCAGCCAAATGCGCCGCGTCTCCGCGAGTGCGAGTAAACTTCCGTGACATGCCAAAATGCAGTCTTATGCTACCCACACACCGCACACGAGAAGTTTTGTCGTGCCACTTCTTGTAGCTTCATAGATATGATATTGTGCCGTCTCAAGTTAGTTCTGAACATAAGTTATTTAGTTTTCTTGCTCCACGTACTTGTTGCATCATCGTATCAGACGCGTTCCAAACCCTAATTATTTCACAAATATTTTAGAAATATAATTTATCCTGTATATATATATTCTTGATATTTTCCAGAGCTAGTTTCTGACAAAATATTTTTGTTGCCAATATAATAACTGATTTTTTTTCATAAAATGAAAAATTTTATAGACAGGATACTGGAAACCATGGCCATCACATCTGACATTTCTATATGCACAAATCTAATAGAGCTTGTGAGTCAAGGTCGTACAAGAATTTAGCCGAAGGATGATCATGTCAGCAAAAAGAAAAGGCAATCACCCCCTTTTGATAGTTGAGATCGTTATTAATTTGCCCAACTGGAAAAATCGCAAGCCTCCACACCAGCAGCAGCACCTCACCACGTATGTGTTTCTTCTTTGTCACGTGCATGGGGCTAGCTGCTTCTCTTTTTTTCCTTTTGAGGTGAGTTGTATATTTATTCTTTATGTTCAGATAACGAAGATGAGAGGATTTTATTAATCCTACCCTTAACATAACATATTTATGACCGTGCTTCTCACCCGTCCTGCAACATAGTGGCTAGATTCAATCATGATGGAGGCCTAGTGAGAACTTTGGGTCTAGTCTCTCTTCTTCTTCTTCTTCAGTGGCAGAAGTAAGGAGGGAGACATGAGAAAGAAGATGATGCTCGATTCTGCCTACAGGAATGTTGGCTGCCATTCGTCGAGATATGGCACAACTTCTAGTTGAGCCGTCTATAGCGCACGAAGGTCACTTGCCTGTTCAGTCATTCATACGGATCGTCACACGGGTTTGGAATTGAATTTTGGAGCTACAAGTTGAGTGCTATCGGTTGTAATATCTTTGACTTACAGAGTGCTTGTAACTTGAGTATGTACTCAACTACATATTAATATAATTCTTCTTTCGACTCAAAAAAAAACATACTCCTCCGTCCCATTGAAAGTGTCGCTATGGTATGCGTGCTGATCAAACTTTTTAAACTTTGACTAGATTTATAGAAAATATTAGTAATATTTATATCTTTAAATAAGTTGATTATGAAAGTAGATTCAATTATCTATCTAATGATACTAATTATATTCAATAAATATTTATAATTTTTTATATATTTTTGGTCAAGTTTAAAAAGATTTGACTTCTTGGAATGTAATGTCAAGTGAGAATGATACTTTCAATGGGACAGAGGTAGTAGTAGTGAACACAATTGTATTAGACATCCCACCGAATTTGGGGTGATTGGCAGGTCTGGCTAGTAGCAAGCATAACTCTTTTTCCTACCTCGATGAAGGACAAGCTTCAAAGAAAAAAAAACAAAAGGGACAAGCAACTATCAAATAACACCAACAATCAATGACGATGAAAGCTGGTAAGCACAGTCAAAATTATTTCAAACGCACTAACAAACAGTAGCTTTATTTTCAGGACATTAAGAAGCACAATTTTTTATCCAAAATAAATTGTTGAAGCTCTTCATTATGACCATTTAACCTTTTTTCCAACTTTTATATCTTAATATACAAACATATTAAGATTTGAAACTTTGCACAAATATACATTATCCATTGTCAATGTACAGTTTGATATGCTTTCTTTATTGTTTAGATTATTTGCTCACAAATAAAATATTAAAATAATTTACAAACCATGCAAACATTCGACAAATGTATCACAAAGTACATTATTGATAGAGGACGCAACAATGTATGCTTCTATAAAGTTTTAAATTCTAACATATTTTGTGTATTGAGAATTTGAGATAAAAAAAGTTGAAAATAACTGGTAAGGCATCATGCGTGTCAAAGAGACAAGCCTCTAGAATCGTGGTATGTGTGTGGGATAAAAGCATGTTTCTTGATGTGTTGGGAACAAATTAAAGCCACCATTTTATTGTGTTTGAGACAGTTTTGCATAAGGATAATTGTCTTCAGCTCACCTCGTTCTAGCAAGAATTTCACAAGACGAGTGCCAGAAAAAGAATGATAGAGTACCTCCATACATTTCTGTGGTTTGTATAAGACTGGTCCGATTGTGTGTAAGTTTTCTGCCATGTGTCGTGTGAGCTTAGCTCATATGTTCTGGAATCTATTTGGCTAATTATCCACCCAAAGGTTGGCTACATCACAGGATTTGGCGCTCGCTTTTGCCCGCAGGAAAGATTTGGCCATCATGAGCTTGCAGAAATGAAATATGCTCTAACGCTACCTGCTGGTTGCATGAAAAAAGAAACATTACTAGGCGCACAAACATTATTCTGAAAGGCTTCATACAATCGGTATTTTTTCTTCACCAGTTGTTAGTGCAACTGCAATGGTTGGCATGTAAAACTACTTAAGCTAGTAGTTCATCAATATGTGATTCTTTTCATGGCAAACTGTTGTTTTATTGGGCTATTTGGGGATGGAGAACTGATCTAATATTTTTAAAAATAAAATATTCCTTTTAAGCATGCTGTTTTAAATATTTTTTTTGCTGGTTATATCAAAACATGGTAAATATTTCAAATGACGAGCACGTCACCTGAGGTCATTTCTTTGTAGCTCCTCAATCATGGATGGAAACATAATAATATACTTAATCTAGCCTAATTTTCCTCCATTTGGTTTGGTGCCTATCATGTCGAGTGATACTCTTGAATTTTTCTAATAAGCTGAAATACTTTGTAGAGGCCGGAAACTGTCTATTTTCTAAAACATATGTGCATTTGTCTACTGATGAGATAGTGATCCTGACTGATTTTTTTTCAAAAAAAAAAAGAATTGCAACTACTCTTAGGATGGAACGAGCTCCTCTTTAGTGCATATATGACTAATCTCGTCTTTTCATCTTGTTAATCAAATGAACACGAGGTTTCGAAACACATCTCAACTGCCTATGAATATCTCTGTTTTTTAACTAAAACAGTAAGGAAACACCACTAAACCTATCCACTGATGTTGATCCATCATTAGTTGGTCTTAATGATAATTTAATAAGTATTGCTAATTTGTTTACTTTTATAAAGAAACAAATTATTCAACACTTATTTACATACGGTGGCTTTTTTATGTATTCTATGTGTCCTTAGAGAAGATGTAATATAATGTTAAGAACTTTTCTTGAGAGTATCTATCAAATTATGTTATCCCATAAATTTTAAATACTATTAATGTCAGCTTTAATGGATTCCCATGGAGTAAACAATATATTATAATGTATTATGATTGTATTTCCAAATTCTAAGATTGTCAAACCAAATTAAAGAAAATTAAGTGTCACTTTTCAGCAAGTGGAAGATTCGGACTAGATGATGCCAAGAGGAATATTGCAACGATTTCAGATGGGTTATTATAGTTCACTAAAAAGTAGAGGTAACCATCAGCATCTGGCCATCTACTACTTACCGAAGCAATGAACCCACAATGTTTTTTTTCTTGGGTTTGATATTACTCATGGTTGCTCCACTCCCAACCCTGACTACAATCAACGTCTCAAAACTTTATTCCACCGTGCAACTAAAATTAAACTTGCAAGATTTAAACTCAACAAACACAAAACCAAACATTTTAAACTCTTTTTCAGATGCATTATTCCCCTATTCTAAATGCATCTGTGTTACCGTGCCTGCAATCTATTTGCAATGCATACTGCAAGCATTTAGTTTAGGCATATTTAGTGTATTTAGAGTTTAATTTTTCCATTATATTGTGGCTATGGTGGGGAATTTACAAATCTATACTAGAGGAGTGTTTGAGTTTTTTTCTCTTAATGATGATGGTAATATAATTTCGTGTTTTCATTTTTATGAGTAAATACACTAATTTCTAGATCTTAAATGAGAACATGTGTGTGCGTGGGATTCCTTTTATTAACCAAATATCGAGATGATAGATCCTCACTGTCTCAAGTTGATCAGCGAAGCTTATACTATTCAGGATCCCATGCAGACCTTCCAACGATACAGGATGCATTTTAGTGAAATTTGTAGTGCTTCGTGACGTAACAAATAGCTTCGCGTAATAAGGGCAACTGCCCTAAGCTTACATCTGTTTCGTCTAATCAGCAAGTTCCTCACACATATTAAAGGACGACTGCAAAGAATTACCGAACTAAGGGATAAGATTTCTCCAAACCACCAACTAAAAGTATATATTGCATAATTGTGGGGCTTCATTGGCATGCAGGCAGCATCCCAAGAGACGACAACTGGGATCTACCTGAGCTGTTGTTGGATGACGTTGGGAGCACTTGCCAACTATGAGAGGTTGGTGAATCATATATCCACTAGTGTCTCCGGGTTAGAACCAGATCCGGTGCATATATAGTGATGTCAAATGATGAGACGATCCACCACTGGAAACTTTTATATATTTTTTCTCTGGCGTAGATGCGCGTGCAATCGCGTAGAACGCATTATGCATTGTTTGTTAAACTTTCACTAGCCTGCTAGCTCTGGAATCCTTCGTACTTGCAGTGGATATTTTGGGAGGGAGCTAATCATTGATGCTTTGGACCTGATTGTTTCATTGTGGATAAGCATCAGAGCAAGCTATATACTGGGGGCGCTTCAACATATTTGACTCAATATCGTGATCATACATCAATTATACTATTGACCCATAATCAATCTATTTGAAATAACCGTAATGTCGAACTATAAATTAAATTGACTAAATTAGTATAGTACCATTCCTACACTATACGAATCTTGGTGTAATTAAGAAATTTATCAAACAATTTTTCCATGGTTGGCGGTCAAAGAAAATCCGAAGATAGTACTTCAAGACAACACAAGGAATGTTAGAACTAGTTGCTTTTTTTTCAATTCTTTCCATTTCTTTATGAGAAAATCCTAACGTCATGAACTCAACAAAGTACATTGTACCAGATATAATAAACTTGAACAGGCAGGCCTTTCCTATCTATCGCGGCCTCTCTGATGGGAAATCAATACATAAGGTAATGAAGGTGGCCTCTCTGATAGGTTACAAATAGTGCGGCTAGATCACTATTATATATATATGTTTTTGAGGTACCTTTACTAGTGATAGTTTCACAAATTTTGTTGTTTTTATAATTGTTAGTTTAATTATTTTTGAATGGTATTATTTATATCTTGCAAAATTTTAAAGCAAATGCATCTGGTGAGAAGTTGGAAGCTCTTCTCCAGCAAACTCATTTATTGGTACACAAACATCCTTACATCCATAATAAGGCCATAAACTTTCCAGCTTAGACTACCAACAATGCCTATGCATTGTGCATGGCCTTTGCATTGTGCACCATGCCCAGGGGCTTGCTAAGAGGATACTGATGAACGTCCATGTAACCTATCTGTAATGACATAACTATCGAAAAGGTTAACAAAAATGTGTAAACCTCGGATGCTATAGAAGAGCAAATAGATTTGATTCAACGAATCTTGTTATCTATCATATATGACCATGGATTATATCCATTGTTATGTATTGTTCTCTAAACTGCAATAATTTGCTTCAATTATTCCATATGTCCTTCGCACTGCCCATGAAGACCGGGGAGTCACATCCCCAGCCCAATAAGAGCCCGATGGGACGAGAAATGTGGGCTTGATATTAGTACCACATTGCTAAGTTAACCAGAGCGGAACCAACTTAAGTACCCAAGTTTCGATGCAATAGTAATTGGGTTAACCTTTTTGGACGAAGCGAGAACGAAAGCACCTACGAGTGTAGGCATTGCTAATATATTTTGTTATTAAGTACATGAAGATTCACCTAGGATCTCCTAGTGAGTTTTGGTGATAAATGTCAAAAGATAAAAAGATCTAATGATTCTTACAAGTGTCGGACAGGTTATTGACATAAAAAATTATGTAAGTAAGGTTATTGGTCCCTTAAATTTGAAAGAAAAAAGAAAGGTTCAAAATGGATATTCAAATCTTAGTTTTAATCTTTATGAGTCTAGGAAAATCATATTATAAAAAAGGGGTCAATTGATCTTGTTTTGATGGGAATCCTCATGCTCAAGTAACCTAAAGACTTGGATAGTTTCACAACCACAAAAGAAGCCAAAGAGAGCAATTCAAAGAAACCAAGACAGAGCTCGACGAACATCCGTCATTTTTCGACGGAGCCTCCGTCGAGCACCAGCCTAACCCATTCAAGATAGTGGGCGACGAAGCTGAATTATTAAATCACGAAGGTTCCGTCGACCCCCGATCTTTACACTCCAATGGCTCTTTTTGAGGCTTGTCTATATATATAGACCTCTCCTATCCTGTGAGAGAGGTAGGATACCTCTTTTAAATTTGAATACGGTCGCTTGCCATAGTAATATCGGTCGGTCGACGTCAACCGTATATTACAGTGCTTTGTATCAATGACGTGTGAGTCCAAGCACCGTAATATCGGCCGGCTGACGTCACACGACATATATTACGAGTGGATGGACCCACATGTCAATGAGACGGAGCACTCGTAATATCGGTCGACCGATATTATAGTGGCTAGCGGCCATCTAGGTGGCGATGTTTATTAGCACATCGCCCACCCGGGTGGGCGTGCCCGGCTTAAATACCCGAGCGCGTCGACCGTTTCGAAGTCCTCCGATACTCTCTAGGCCGTCCGGTCCGCGCTTTAATTTTTGGGCTTGTTGGGCCGTGGGTCGCGAAGTGGGTTGCCCATGAACGTGCTCGAGTTTACTAATTGGTCAACGGGCCGATGAAAGGTTTGCCTTAGTAATGGTGGCCACTAGTAGATGGCCCATATATTTTTCTTTTTTAAAAAATTATTAACTTCAAAATTTAAATTATTAGTCTAAAAATATCAAAAGTAGTAAATTTGAAAAACATCAAACAAATTCAAAAAACACAACTATTTAAATCTATTTTTAAAAATAAATATTTATTTTAGATAAATATATATTCATTTATATTTAAATCTAATTTGGGTAAATTTATATTTATAGATTTTCTAAAACTCGTAAATTTGATAGAATTTGAAAAACATCAAACAAATTCAAAAAATAATTAAATCTATTTAAAGTAATAAATATTTATTTTAGATAATATAAATTCATTTATATTTCATCTAATTTAGGTAAATTTGAAAGAAGTTAAAAAACATCAAACAAATTCAAGAAACTCAAATATTTAACTCTAATTTAAACAAATATATATTTATTTGATAAAACTAAGTTGATATGTTTTATCCAATGACATGTGGGTCCCATATGTCAAGATCAGTTAATGCTCAAGATCGGGGTATATTTTACTCAATTATTGTCCAAATGGAACAATCTTTTTCCTAACTTTTCTAAAATTCCAATCTATCTATTAGGAGTATATTGCTTTATAAAATTTGATTAAATTTGTTGTAACTATGTATCGATCATATTGAAGTCCATTTCACCATTTATTGAATATTTTCTTTTTCAAAAACCATAATAAATTTTCTCATTATTAGTTATTGGTTCAATTTTTAAGAACATATAAACATGTGTGAGTTTAATTCGACTTGCATTTGGGTCTAAAACTCATTTCACTTAGGACACATTGTCCCATTTGGACTAGTTTTTTTGTCAAAATATTTAAAAAAATTAAAAATATAAATAGGTTGGCATGGTTGGGAAACAAGTGCGTTGACAAAAATGAGGTCAAGCAACCCTATCTATTGCAAAATAAAAATGCTCAAATAAATTTCAAAAATGGGGTTTCATTTCTTTTTTTATATTTAAAATTTGTTTCCAAGTTCGAAAGTAATATTTGACACGCAAAGCTATCATAACTATTGCAATTTACTATAATTTTTCTAAAATTTTCTTAATAATTAGTTCGTGTATTATAGTCAAATTTGTACAACAATCATCATGTACTATTGGCCCACTGTCATGCCAAATTTGAGATGAAAACTAAATATAGTTTTGAATACAAAAATAGATTTGTAAAAAAGAAAAGTGATATTATGCACTTGTAATATCGAGCGCTGTCGACGTCGACATGCCCGATATTACAGGATCCCTGCTATATAAGCGCCCCCACCTCCTTTTTCCACTACCGATGGACACTTAGCTATATCATCGCCGCCGAGCTGCCGGAATCCCGCAGCCCCCCCCTCTCGTCGTGCCATCTATCGCTCCGCCGCGCCATCTCTCTCTTCGCCGCACCGTGGGCTCCCCTCCGTCGTGCCCATATCTTTTTCCGTCCGTGGGCTCCATCTCTCGTGGGCTCCCCGGACACCCGGTTCCCCTCCGATCTGCGGGATCCTCCTATGTGGACTCGCCGACGCACTCGAGCTCACGAGCCACCCGGTCGCTCTCCGTGGTGTCTCGCCGACACACTTGAGCTCACCGGCCGCTCGGTTCCCCATCGATCCACGGGCTCCTCCTTTGCGGGCTCATCGGCGCACTCGAGCTCACCGGTCGCCCGGTCCCTCTCCGCGGGCTGCTCCTCCGTGGGATCTCACCGACGCACTCGAGCTCACCGGCCGTGGGCTCCCCTCTGCGGTCGACACCAAGATCGTCCGCACTCGTCTCCTCTCTCGCCCGATATCGTCTCTGTCTCGCCTCGAGCTCTCCGGCTCCCTGCAGGTCCTTGTCTGAAATTTTGGTGATAATGTGTGAATTATTTTTGATAATGTTTGAAAGTGCTTATGCCCTTGGTGAAATGTTAGTGATATTGGCCTGCACATTACTTGCATCTGTCCGAACCTAGGCTTGTTTGAATATATGCTTGTTTGAATATATGCTTGTTTGAATATCCTGAATGAGTTGAAACCAAGGGCTGCATGTATCCATGATTGTCTTAAATAATAGTTTCATTGTGAATCATGATAATGGGATAATCTAAATTATAGAGATTTTATAGGCCTTTCTTTCATAAAAAAAGTAGAAGCTTCTTTAGTTTGTATATAGATAACTAACATCTCGGTTGTACTATCTTGTCCTTTTTATATAATTTCAGCACTGTCCATGGATCATTGTTTCCCTTTTTAGTTGATGAATAGTCTAATTATTATATTGTAGCAAAAAGATTCTAAATTTCACAGAAACTGTTGTGTTTCCCTTGATTTAGTTTCCATTTGAATATATGCTCATTTTGAATATATGCTTGTTTGAATATATGCTCAATTTGAATATATGCTTGTTTGAATATATGCTTGCAAAGTCATTTAGTTTCCTTTTGAATATATGCTTGTTTGAATATATCTAGTCATCTCGTTACGGCCGTGAGCAAATAATGTGTTGCTTATTTGATATTTCTGAACCTAGTTCAGATTATGCATTAGCCACCTGTGTATTGGCTAACTATCTATAGCTACCTGAAATTTCCTCTTTTTTCTCCTCTCCTCACTATTTCCTCTATTTTCTCACAATTTCCTGTATCTTCTTCTCTCCTCTTTACCTCTTTCCTCTATTTCTAACATTGTCCTCAGTTTCTCTCTCGTTCCTCTATTTTACAAAAAAAAGTTCAAATGCTACATCCTTGATCTAGCTATGTAGCAATACTCGATGATGAAAGCATGCTAAGGATGCCCACTCACATAACGATGGTTTAGTATTAGTGGCTAATCAACGAGAGCTCAAGTTTTGGTCTGTCAATATATCGTGGCGAGTGGATATCCGGATAGTTTAATACACTCTGTAGAGGTTGGTACACTTGACCCACAAGTTATATGTTCTTAGCTACGGAACACATAACGTTGCCACCGCAACTAGACACACTCACAAGTCCATCTTGAATGCCCGGAGACCCGACAGATATGAAATAAGCATATCGTCCACCATACATGTGCCAAGTACCGGACTTCACCAAATAAACGATCCCTGGACCTCCGTCATCTACTACACCCGGTGAAACTTCTTGCTGCATAACCGAAGGTTTGGTGCACGATCCTGCCCATAACAGGTTACGTGGTTGTACACTAAATCATCAATTTAGGGTCCGAAGAATCGGTCCTTATAGGACAAGGCAAACACTCATCCATTGCAAATGAAAATCATCTATACACCAAGTACTTTACACCGAGTACTAAGAGTTTTACCCACGACCGGTAATTTCCCACCCAACTTTATCTTAACATTGTTGATCTATTCACCCACCCATCAACACACACCACCAAACTCATTTTCACATATTTTAATAAACAAGGTGTATGATGATAATAGTAAAAGCTCCTAAGCATGATACTACAACATTATCATTAATAAAGTTAACAATAATATCTAGGTTGATCTAGTGATCTATGCCCAAACAAGGGTTTAATGTTCATATCTATAGTGATTTGAACATTGCATACAACAACTCGGGCTCTAGCAAAATAATTGCAAGGATTAATGCATATAAGAGTAGTTTTCCTAAATCGGTGTGAGAATAAGCAGAGTAATAGGATCAATTATGATCAAGGAATTGATAGAGCTTGCCTCCTAACACGTCCTCGAAGTCTTCCTCGTAGTCCAGGTCTTCTAGCTCCTGCTCCTGGTTCTCCTCGTCTATAGATGATATTAATATACGTGAGCTACCGTCACATAAAATAACAAGGATAAAAAGTAATAATAAGGAAAAATCAAATAAAATAGAGTGAAGAGGAAGGCTCCAGGTGGCCGGGGTTTGTTACGACGATTCCAACGGCGTCGAGAATCATCTAAAATGGAGTTACGGTTGAAAAGTTATGGCTGTCAGAAATTCTAGGGTTGTTTTTATAAAATGGACATGGCTTCTATATAAAGGAATGGCATATTTATGAATTTCCGGAAAGTGGAGGGGCTAAAATGCAAAAACAAAGAGCTCACCTCAGGTTGTGCGCAAGCGCAACAAACCAAACACCGGCCCACAAGGAGTACAATCTATGCCAATATTTTCACGGCCAGATTATATACACACGTTTTCGCCCCCAAAAAATAGAAGATTACATTATCTACACATACATGCAGACACTGGGCAGGTGGGTGCGGGGCGCGGAGACAACGCGCCAACATTCCGAGTAGTTACTTACTATGTACTCTGCTTGTTACTGCTGCGTGCTGCCTTCAGGATTTCTTACGGGTTACAATACTTAATTTTTCCATGCAGCTGGTTTGTCCACCACCGCCATAATGTTTTTTCAAAAAAAATTCCTTTACCTCGAAGTAAACATGTCAACATGGGCTGTGCTTCGTGGGCCGATCCGAAGCACGTCACGAGTCCGACACAGCTCGCTCTGCAATAATTTCGTGTCGTGCTTGGGCCTCGGCCTCGGCCCGACAGACGGTACAACACGACCCGTTTATGAGTATGACATGTTAGTTGTCTATCGAGTATATAAAATAGAATAGAACTCCCTAAGTGAAACAAATACGATTGTTGGTCTAGTGGTGAAGTTTTTTGCTCTCACCCAATAGGTTCAATGTTTGAATCTCACCTTCACCCATTTTCCACCTCCATTTTGCAATTGTTTACACCGATACGTTAAATAGACTGCTACTATCTACTTGGACCGATGATGCCTAACGGGCCGGCCCGACATGGCAAACTATTTTCGTGACGTGAACCAACGACCGGCACGTGGGCCAACACAGCACGGTCCAAAATGAATTTCGTGTCGGCCCAAAACTAAATGGGTTGTGCCTTTTCGTGCCCGGGCCGAGCCGTGTCGGGCGCCCGTTTGGACATGTTTAGGCTCGAAGTCTCGAACCAAGAAGGTTCAGGGCTCAGCATTCAATAACACACGAGCATTCAGAAGCCCATTATAGCCTCAAATTGGGCTAGCCCAACATGTTCATACGGAATTTTTCCTTGTCGTCCGATCAACGGGTGATTTTTCCTTGTCGCCCGTTAAATGGGCTATAGGGCTGCTAGTTTTATAAAATTTTAAATCGATCTGTTATTTATATTAAATCATTAAAAATTCTGTTATTTATAAAAAAATTCCTCAGCGTATAATCTTGACCCAACTAAAAACAGGCTGCTGGGTACAACGTGGGCCAAGTTATAATTCAGTTAGAACTTAGTGGGCCGGGGTCAAACCGCCTCCTAATAAGTCCTAAACACGCCACTACATAAGGAAATACTAATACTATAAAGCTTCCGCTACTGACACATATACATACAGCACATGCACTCAGATGCCATCAGTAGGAATACTTAACATCTCATCTCATTTTAAAAAATAATTAACCACCGTCACGTTGTTAGTGCTTTCGGTCTGTTGTCCCTAGTCACGTCACGATGCGATAAGCCTACGTTTTACACTAAAATAGCAGGATCAAAATCGAATGGCACACATGAGAGTATCCGCCGCTACTCCAGTCGTTTATTGTGTGCTCATCGAAGCAAAGTTAGCTACGGTCTCCATTTTCTTTTCTTTTTTTGGCTAATAAACAAACAGCGGCAGCGAAAGTTTACAATCAAGTGGTTCCTGGTTAGAGGTGGTTTGACTTCAACCAGCCTGCTAAGTGCTATAACTGCTAACATGGGTGGTAACATCAACTAGAACTGTTTTTTTTTTTTCGAATCTCAGCTATAGAAACTGCTTTTACCTGTGGGAACGAAACTTTTCAGAAACCCAGTGCGAACGCGCGTCGCGCGGCTCAAGACCAGTTTGACCAGGGAACCACGACCCAACAACGTCCGTGAGAACGCGTCGTCGTGGGACAACGCAGCACAACGGAACGGGGAGCGTATAGACGCCTCCCGGGAAATACGTGTGAAATGGAAACTGCCCGCGCGACGTCGCGGTTGCTCTGCAGACTGCCGGCCCCTCACCCACCGTCATTTATCTCTGCAACCACCTCCTCTGTCCAAAAGCGCAAGGCACCTCTGCAGAGTCCAGAACCATTTGTCCGTTTCGCGCACACGGCACTTCCTCCTCCGCGCTGCCTTCCTTTCTCTTCCGCCATGGGTGGTGGCGCCGGCCACCATTAGTGCGGTGTCGGTCTTGCTCCGTCCGCGGCTTCCATTCGCCAGGCTCTTCGTCGGCGACGAGTGCTGCTTCACTGATTGGTACGCGCTGCTCTCTCTCTCCTCTGTGCTCCCTTTGCGGTTACTACAGTCTCTAGTCCTTTTCTCCTGCTCTGGTTAGTAGTAGTGGAGAAGCGATGAAACTCTTTCTTCCCGAGGAACAGCCGACCGCAAATTTGGATCGGTCCTGAAGTTCTCCGGAATCACTCATGGGGACTACTTCTCTCGCATTGCCCACTTGCTCCTGTGCTATTGACTCTTGAGCTTTTCAATTTTGTTGCTCAACCGCTAGGTTTCAGAGTAATGTCCATAGGAGATGCGGAGTTGACCCTAGTTTCTAGTCGCTCGATGAAATTTGCTTACTTGAGTGCCTGTTTCTAGCATTTGATTCCATGGGGAAAAAATTTCTTGCGGTTCAATTTTGCTGTTCGTAGTACACGTGCTGTCTGGAGGAAAAGAATGGTACTCATGTGCTTGGGTGGTTTGTGCATGTGGGTATTTATACATTAATAAATTAAGGATAGCAGAAATGATTCTTTGCATGTGGGCGTTTATACCTTAATAAATGAAGGATAGGAGAAATGGCTATGCGCTCGAGGTCGGATCCCATCTCGCGTACTAGTGCAGCATAGTGTGAAGAGATGATTAGTTCTATCAGATTGTCTTCTGTAGTGTCTAGTCTCTTTTAGGTAATGGATTTTCAATTGTTTTTCGCTTTGCTATGGTCTGGTGAAACTCTTTGTGCTAACAGGGCAGTTTCCTAAAACAAAAGTAGGAAATTTACTGGCTCCTGATTTTCTAAGTTACCAAAATAGGTTTAGGTTTACATGATTGTACAAATAAAATTCACTGGTATATTTATATGGAAAAAATTCCAGCGTGTAGTTTAGGAGAAAAAATATTGTTTCTCTTGAAATTATCTTACACTGTTTGTTTCACTGAAAAAGTAACCATAGCAATAAGACCAATTGTGCATTGACCTACTTGTATTGTATACTGTATAGGAGAAAAAGGAATTCTACTGATAACTTCTATACATACCTTTTCTATTTCAGGATGAAATGGGCCTGATTTTCTGGCGTTGGTCATTTCTCTTGTTAACATTGGTTACATCAGCATGGAGTTTGAGTCCAGATGGCCTAGCCCTTCTTGCTCTGTCCAAAAACCTCACACTACCGAGTTCCATAAGTTCGGACTGGAATGCTTTGGATGGAACCCCTTGCAATTGGAATGGTGTTCGTTGCAACAAAAGGGACAGAGTGGTTTCTCTTAATCTGTCATCATCGGGAGTTTCAGGTTCACTAGGACCTCAAATTGGACATCTGAAATACTTGCATACCCTAATTTTGACGAGCAACAAGATATCTGGTTCGATTCCTCCGGAGTTGGGAAACTGCAGCATGCTTGATCATTTGGATCTGACTGACAATGTTTTTTCTGGTGAAATACCAGTATCACTTGGGAACCTGAAGAAACTGTCATATATCTCATTGGGCTACAACTCTTTGAGTGGAACAATACCAGAGGAGTTGTTTAAGAATCCGTTCCTGGAGGGAGTGTTCCTCCATTACAATCAGCTCAGCGGTCCAATACCCTCTACTATTGGTGAAATGACAAGCCTTGTGTACTTGTGGTTGCATGAGAATATGCTATCTGGAGTTCTGCCAGATTCAATTGGCAACTGCACCAATTTGGAGGAGGTCAATCTTCTGGATAATCAATTGAGTGGTGCTCTTCCAAAAACCTTGGGTGAGATCAAAGGCCTAAGGATCTTTGATGCTACAAACAATAGCTTCACTGGCGAGATTCCTTTCAGTTTTCAGAATTGCAATCTGGAAAGATTCATCTTGTCATTCAACCAGATAAGAGGTGAAATCCCATCATGGCTCGAGAACTGTGGTGTCTTACAACAACTTGCGCTTGTCAACAATAATTTCTCTGGTCAAATTCCAGCTTCTCTCGGCTTATTGAAGAACCTTACATATCTTGTACTTTCTCAGAACTCCCTGTCTGGGCCTATTCCTCCTCAGATTGGTAATTGCCAGTTGCTCGAGTGGCTACACTTGGATGCGAACCAGCTAGAGGGCACTGTTCCTAAACAGTTGGCAAATCTAAAGAACTTGCAGCAGCTCTTTCTATTTGAGAATCGGCTCATTGGGGAGTTTCCTGTGAATATTTGGAGTATCCAAAGCTTGGAGAGCGTTCTTATTTATAGAAATGGATTTTCAGGGGAACTTCCTTCAGGGTTGGCTGAGCTGAAATTCCTCCAGAACATCACATTGTTTGATAACTTTTTCACTGGAGTCATACCACCACAGTTGGGTGTTAATAGCCGTTTAAAACAGCTAGATTTCACAAATAACAGTTTTGTTGGTGAAATCCCACCAAACCTTTGTTCAGGAAAAGGATTAAGAATTTTGGTCATGGGGTTTAATCAACTCAATGGTAGCATCCCACCTAGTGTTGCTGACTGCCCAAGTTTGGAGAGAGTCATTTTCCAAAATAATAAGCTGGATGGGCCTATCCCTCAATTCGGAAATTGTAAAAATCTTACCTACATAGACCTGAGTCACAATTTATTGAGTGGTGAAATCCCAGCAAGCTTTGGCAGCTGTAAAACTATTAGTGAAATAAATTGGTCAGAGAACAGGCTATTTGGAGTGATACCACCTGAAGTTGGAAATTTGGTAAATCTGGGAAGACTGAACCTCTCACACAACAACCTACATGGTTTGCTCCCTATGCAGATTTCCAATTGCTCCAAAATATATTCGCTTGATTTGAGCTTTAACTCCTTTAATGGTTCTGCATTCTCTACACTAAGCAATCTGAAGTTTCTGTCATATCTACGGTTGCAAGAGAATAGGTTCAGTGGAGGCTTGCCTGATTCTCTCTCACAATTGGATATGCTTATTGAGCTGCAACTAGGTGGCAACATTCTTGGGGGCAGTATCCCTTTATCTATAGGAAGTTTGCGAAAATTGGGTGTTTCCTTGAATCTTAGTAGCAATGGTCTAGTTGGTGATATTCCACAACTGGGTAATTTGGTGGATCTTCAGAGTTTAGATTTATCACTTAACAATCTCACCGGAAGTCTTGACACATTGGGTAGCCTACAGTTTTTACAAGCCTTGAATATTTCCTACAACCAATTTACTGGACCTGTGCCGGATAATCTTATGAAGTTTCTGAATTCCACACCAAGTTCTTTTAATGGAAACCCAGGCCTCTGTATATCTTGCAGCAATGATTCTTGCATGGGAACAAATGTCTTGAAACCTTGTGGAGGATCGAAGAAAAGAGGAGTGCACGGCCGATTCAGGATCGCTCTCATAATTCTGGGTTCATTGTTTGTTGGAGCTGTAGTGGTACTTATACTCAGTTGCATCCTCTTGAAGTCTCAAGATACAAAGAAGAAAAAACTGGAATCAGTCAGTACTATGTTTGAAGGCTCCTCATCTAAACTAAATGAGGTTATGGAAGCAACTGAGAATTTTGATGACAAATATATCACTGGTACAGGTGCTCACGGAACTGTTTACAAGGCAGCCCTAGGGACGGGAGAAGTGTATGCTATAAAGAAGCTTGCGATTTCTTCACATAAAAGTTCATACAAAAGCTTGGTTAGAGAACTGAAAACACTTGGCAAAATTAGGCATAGAAACTTGGTGAAGCTAAAAGAGTTTTGGTTGAGGGGTAATTATGGGTTCATACTGTATGATTTCATGGAAAATGGCAGTCTTCATGATGTTCTGCATGTGGTTCGCCCAGTACCAGCTCTGGACTGGTGTGTGCGTTATGACATAGCACTCGGGACTGCCCATGGGTTAGCTTATCTTCATGATGACTGCCGCCCTGCAATCATTCACCGTGATATTAAGCCAAGTAATATATTGCTCGATAAGGACATGGTGCCACATATCTCAGATTTTGGCATTGCTAAACTCACGGATCAGCCTTCAGCATCAACAGCTCAGCAGACCACTGGAGTGGTTGGCACCATCGGATATATAGCTCCAGGTATGTTTGAAACAAGGCATTATGCATATATTTTTCTTTTCCCCAGTAACATATACTGTTGATGGTAGATTTAGGATTGTGTAATGTATAATGCTAGAATTTTCATGTATCACAGTGCACATTTGCTTACAAGATTTATTTGTGAATTGTGTTGTTTCAACTTCAAGTATGAAATTACAAACTGTTTTCTAATGGCCGAACTCTGTCATGCAGAATTGGCATTGTCTTCGAGGATCAGCATCCAGTCGGACGTGTACAGCTACGGCGTTGTGGTACTCGAGCTGATCACCAGGAAGATGGCAGTGGACCCGTCGTTCCCGGTGAACATGGGCATTGTCTGTTGGGTAACCTCAACACTGAACGGCACCGATCAAATTGACGCCGTCTGCGACCCGGACCTCATGGAAGAAGTCTACGGCACGGTGGAGATGGAGGAGGTGCGCAAGGTCCTGTCCGTCGCTCTCCGGTGCACGGCCAAGGAGCCGAGCGAAAGGCCCTCCATGGCCGAGGTCGTGAAGGAGCTGACGGATGCGAGGCCAGCTCGAGGCACGGAGACCTCCACAAAGTCTAAGCAGGATAGACAGGGCTCCCAGAGCACCTCGTACTGACAGTAGGAAGTCTGATTCAGCCTAGGTGTTTAGAGCTTGTGGTGACTTGTAGTTCTAGCTAGTCTCAATTTGTACCTAATTTCAGTCTAGTTCAATTGCGAAATGATGAGTTCAGAGGCAGGGACATCTGAATCTTGACTGGCACGGATGCCGTGTTGCAATTCTAGAGTTTTGCAATTGCATACAGTATTGTGTCTGTGTGCATGCTTTGGACTCGCGCAAGAAATGCGTGCCTGTTTCTCATCTTCTAAATCCTTTGTTCCCTCATCCGTACGGTTGGTTGTTTACAGAATCTCCATGCCGTGGGCTTCAGGATCAGCGCTTGTGACAGTATATCTACCTATACATCATTGCTGTGTCCTGCTGAACCTTCGGCGTGAATGCGAAACTAGCGACTTTCCTCGACGGCGAGGGCCGGTGGGGCTGTGCTGGAAGAGGGTGGTACTATTGCAGGACAGAGAGGCCTCAGCTTGGATCTCACCGTTCACGGTTCACCGGACGACGGGAGTCCACAGGACCCGCGTCCCGGCGGCGGCGGCTCAGTAGTCTCTAGTCAGCGCTGAAGGAGTGTGGGTGCTGGGCTGGGTAAACGCTGGTCCGGATTCTGTCCATACGTGGCGGCCCTTCTAGGATAGCGGGCCGTGTGCGCTGGGTAGTTTCATTCCGGGCGGCGTAATGGAGGCATGGAGCTATAAGTGACCAAGGCCTAACCCACTCTCGACCCGCGGGAGGCAAGGCCCGTTAATCTTGGGCCGAGAGTCCCTTCCTTCATTTGTTTTTGACAAGGAGCCCTTCCTTCATTCAGTTCTAATCTGATCGTGCAGCTCAGCGACCTGCCAACGCAACGTCCCAGGCAGGCAAGCATATATCCTGCCAAGGTAGATCGTCCGTCCGGCGTGGTACACCCGCGTCCGGAGCCCCCTCCCTCGCAACCAACATGCGTGTGCTGCTTCTGCTTCCGGCATCTCGCATGGGCATGGCTTCCTCGCCGGGCCTCCACGCTTCAATGACCACCCCCATTGACTATCGGTGTTATGTTTTGTTTCCTCGTCCCCGGCAGCTGGATCTTGATTGGATTGCAACTGGAGTGGAGAAAGATGCCTGTTATTACCAGTGTCACGTTGCCAAATTCCAATTCTGATGCGTCGCACAGGTTACTGAAGGAATCAGTTGGACACAAAGCCAAGTGAAAATAAGGGCGTCGCGAAAAGTAGACAGTAAAGTTACGTACGCACGTACCAGCAGATTTTTACCATCAAAACGGCGAAAAAGAAAGTCAGTCGGGTCAAATTATTCGTCCAGGAATTAATTGAACCAGCTTTTGCACCAAGCGCGACGTCGGTGAAGCATTCGCCGGGCCGTCTTAATTATCTTTGCAGGGCAACCCCACTCGAACCCAAGCAACTGCCGTGCACTGCACCGTGCAGTGAACGTGGTTCCGATCGCGCCCGCTCACCGTTCACGGTGCTCCTGGCCGGCACGCCGGCGGCAGGAGGAAAAGGAAGCGCCGGCGGCCGCGATGAAACAATACCCCGCCGCCGGGAGCCAGGTCGGCGGCGTGTAGGGCCAGGTCCCAACATTTCCGTGCAGGAAGAAAAGCCGCTGGTCCCAGATGAGACTGGATGAGAAAGGAGGATCATGCCGGATCCACACGAACCCGTCATTTGTCTGTCGAGCTTGGGGGCGATAAGCCATGACGACTGCTGTTGGCAGTAGCCCGTAGCCGGTACCAGTACGCGGGTACCTTCACCGTTTTTAGCCGTCGCGCGATCAGCGGGAACGTTCCAATGTGCGATTTGTTTGTTCGCCCCGAACGGCGAGTCGGCGATGCACGGCCCACCCAACACGGCGTGCGGCGGCGGCCGGTCCAGCGGCCGCGCGCTCGGAAGTCGGAACGCGGCGGCCAGAACGTAACGAACTCTTTGTCACCGGGGCAACACGGCGTGCGGCAGCGGTGCACGGCCCCGCGCGTAGAACCTGGCGCGCGCGAAACTCTGGGTGGTGGACGTAACAAACTCTTGGACAGCGGGCCCCGCCATCGTAACAGACACCCCCGCACCCAGCTGGCGAAGAATGCTGCGCATAGGTGGGACCCAAGTCCGTACGCGCGCGTGCCCTGCTGGCTTGCAGTTGCCAGCTGGAGCGGGGCAGAGCAGAGTACAGCAGCGTATCCACTTGGCTTCCGTTTCGGTTCTCCCCGCTGCTGCACCTGCGCCTGCGTCCCCATCTCGGCTGCTGTTCCGTGTGCCGGCGGCATCTTTCCGCCCACGAAAGAAGAAACGGACCTTGATTAGCCGTCGAGTGCAGGCGTGATCGCCTATCCTTTGCATTGAACTACCCATTGATCTCTCGTTATCTAAAAAAAACACAGAGCTCCAAACTTACCCACAAAAAGTTTCATTCCGGTTCGCACTTCGCGCGGCATTCAGATAAACAAGGATCAGTTTAAGGTAGACACTGACAGTTATCGCCGATATGGGAACTTATCCACAAGAGGTAAGAAATCGTGCACATCTATCCAACATGTCTCCATCGTCAGCAGTTAATTCTGCAAATCAGTGAACAAAAGACTTTGAATTGGATTGCTGGAATGTTGCTAGTGTACTTTTTTCCATGTACAGTACTAGACTACTTTACTCTGCGTAACGGCATGTCATTTCTTCGTGATCCCACTCCGCTATACCGGCAACTAAAGATAACGCGAAGTGTGATTCTATGCCCATCCTATCGATGCCTTCCTTTTTCCAAGTCCAAGAAAACGTTTCGAAATGCATTGCGTCGTGCCAGTGATAAGTCCAAGTATGACTCGCACTTGCTGTCCTGCTAAGATGGGCGGGCACGTTCGCGAAATGGTGACATTTGAATTGTCCCCAGAACCTGGCACCTAACGAAAACAACAGGGGCCGATGGAAGGAAGAGTGCGCAAGTAAGAGCCAAGTACTAGTAATCTTCAACGGCGACAAACTTTTGTTCCCAATTCAACCACGAATGCGACAGGTAGCGGGTCGCGGCACGGCACACGGGGGAACAAGCTCCCCGGTGGGAGTCACCGACGGACGGCGATCGACGGACAATGACCGCACTCCAAGCTCCAAACTCCGGCGACCGAGCATGCAGTTTGGTGAGACTCGGCCGGCACTATTTGGCACGACGAAACCGGGGACTGAAGCGGAGAGCAAGTGGCTTTCAAGGGTCCCCTGTCGCCCGTTGCCGGACCGGAGTCACCGGACAAGTCTGCTTTCTGTTCTTCACTTCGCCACCATAAGGGCACAAGGAGCAGAGCAGCGGTACTATAACGCGGCTTTCCGTGATCACGACCTGATGCTTGATCGGGAATCGAACGAACGCATGTACAGGAGAGAAAATATCTCGGGAGAAATGATAAGCGATGGATGTACAGATAGAGGCGTTAACACAAGCTGCATTTTCTACTTGGAAAAAACTGCACCCTCTATGGAACTTTCAGAAAACAAAATAGTAACAATATAATCAATCAAAGTAAATCATCCACTAGATGGGGTAAAAAAAGACTACCAGCAACAGCATAATCATGCAGGAAACGCTCATATGCAGCAAGACAAAGAACATTCACCACATGGAGTATCGAATCATCATTTCTAGTAGTACTTCTTTAGGTTTTTCCTGCAATCTAAGAAACAGAGGACCAAAACTTCTGAAGTTTGCACAAGAAACTGCTACCCATGTAAACCTGAACCAGAAAACTACTATTGTTTAACCTAACTATGGATGCGATCACCGATCAGTTAACTGATCTTTGCCTTTGCCCCTTTCCTCCCAACTGTTTCTTCCCCTGTACTTACAGAAAAGAATCACGAACAAAATGAACCTCTGTACAAAGATCCGCACTCCTCTTGCTTTACTCTTGGGAGTCTTCGGAGACCTGATCTTGCAAATCTTCGACATCTGAAGCAGACGGGTTTGTCAGATCCTCAAGCATCTTTAGAACATCGGATGGCCCTTCCAGGAAGTACTCCGCCGAGCTTGGCTTGAAGCCAATAGTGCAAGCAAAGATCTCAGCAGTATCTGCAGAATTGCTTTTGGGACTTGTGAAAGCCTTGAACATGTCTTCATCAGACCGGTCATCACCAACACAGAGGATGAAATCAGGTATGGCTCCACGAGTTGCCATAGTCCCAATAAGTTTCTGCACTGTGACTCCTTTGCTCATCCCCTTCACAAAAAAAGACATCAGCTGATGAGATAATTTTCTAGAGCGATACTGCAAATAAATGATGATTGCTTGGACATATTGGTAAATGTGGATAGAGTTGATAGAAGCAATCAAAGAAGACATGTCCCATGAAAATGTTACAGGCGTGTTAGATTAAATGGTATACTATGTAGCAAAGAAATACAGCAGTTGATTCAGTTGGTCAAATCTAATGCCTTCTTTTATCTGAAAGCTAAACTTAATTGATCATGACACAGCTAACAGTGGAATTGACCCTTTTTTTTTTTTGCCTTGGCTTTGCATATATGAAAGTGAAATAGCTACCCCAATCCAAACAGAGTGTGAACCAATACTAGATGCGAACCCATTTTCAAAATGAAGTGACATAGAAGTAGCTGTCTATAGATATAGCACATGAGATTATTAGATGTTTCGGTACCTGAGGAATAACTTCCACAATTTTATGCCCGCTTTTCACGTACACTGGATGATCGCTAAGCATACCCTGCAGGTGGTCCTTCAGCGCTTTGGACTGAGTTAATCCAAAATTTACATCAGCTTCTTCGTAGTGCCAGACAAGTGCTGTCTTCTTGTCCTCAATGTATGAGCCTTGGGTAGCATCAGTGTACTGCTGCATCATAGGATTAGCAATACTTTTCCAGTCAGAATCCGTCGCCAAGTTGGCTGACTCCCACTGAGAATTCTTGTTCCACCTGATAAACAGAACAGAGTTACTTCAGGAAACAACCAAACTCATTCTAAACTTCTCACGATCAATAGCAAGTACTCATAAAAGTAACAACAATACTGGGAAATTAAAGCTCCATTATGCAGGAGGCATTCGTCATACACTCATATACTCTACCATTTTTAGTCTACTACTCCAATGTAGTACTATTCAAAACTCAGAAATGTGCTACTCAGTAATACTGGGACATAAGAGCTCCATTATGCGGGAGTATACAAGTTTGAACTCAGAAATCAGAGCAACTACTTCCCTAGAGCTTAACAGAGCAAGGTCAGTCATTACCAAATTTGTAGCATACAAGAAAAGCAATCCTTCTTTGTCAATACATTTCAAAGATGGTTGACCAGTTAATGAAGTGAGCAACACAATTCAATCCACAGCAGCCACTAAACTAAATAGGTATCGGCCTGATGCTACAAGAACTTGCAATTCAGATATATCACTTGTATATTGGTTTAACAGTGGCATGGATAAATAAATCAGGCACTATAAGAAAACTCTGATACCTATGCAATCTTATCCATTTTGCACTTACCAAATATGCCTAAACCAATCAAGAATGTACAACTTCACCCATTAAGAACATGCAAAGACAGCACAGGAAGACGACGTAGTATTTACCTGATGAAGTAACCATGCTCTGCAGCGATCCCCAGCCCTTCACATTGCTCAAACCATCCAGCCAGTTCACCCTTCTCTCGCCCACTAACTAGGAAGACAGCATTCTTTGGATCCGAGCACAATCTGTTCAGAGCATCAATCAATTCCTGGCACGGCGCTTTGTTCACCATCTCGTACGGCTTCAGCGTGCCATCGTAGTCCAGCAAAATGAGCCTGTTGCTAGTCCGGTGGTACGCTGGATTGATGTGCGTAGGCGTGAGCTTCTTGAAGTTGGCCCCGATCACGACGACACGGAAGTTCATGGCGAGCCCCAGGGTCAGGATATTCATCGATGCGTGACCATTGCACGCATTGTTCAAGTCCTGGCACAATGACGCCGCCCAGGTGGTAATGTCGTGCGTGACCACGTACCGGAAGTTCTTCTCATGCCGGAACTGCCTGTCCTGCTCGCCCAGCACCAGCGCCTCGTGCATCGCGTCAACCACTTC
This sequence comes from Chloris gayana, assembly GCA_031894775.1. Lineage (NCBI taxonomy): Eukaryota > Viridiplantae > Streptophyta > Magnoliopsida > Poales > Poaceae > Chloris > Chloris gayana. Next base: position 864,715 of record JAUNZO010005213.1, on the reverse strand, counting down.
ATCCTCACTCCACGGGTTGATCCGAAGAGCGCCGCTCAGTGACGACGCGCACCCAACGAACTCGGAGACGATGGTGGTGCTCTCCCTCACCGCGCCATCAGCAATTGGACTGTGCTGGCGGCACGCCGTGTAGATGTACGGCGTCCTGTTTAGGCCGTCGCGCACGGTGGTGACGACGCAGATGTTCGCGGCAGTGTAGAACGCCAGCTTCTCGTGCATCGGCAAGGGGTCATCGATCACCACAATGGGCTCATACCCTGGCAAGCGGAAGTTGGTGTTGATCCGGTCCCGCATCGCGTGCACCTCCGCGCGGATAGCATCGATGTCGCTCCCAGGACTCCGGGCCGGGTTGATGATCTGCACGAGCACCGCCTCGCCGCGCAGATGTTCATGCTTCGCCAGCAGTTTCTCCATCGCCGAGAGCTTGAGACGAATCCCCTTGAACAAATCAATGTCATCCACACCGAGAAGCAGCTTGCGGTCCTTGTACTTGGCAGCTATCTCCTCGGCCTTGGCTACTGTCTGCGGCAACTCCAGGACGTCGAGGATCTGCTTCATGTCGACACCCACGGAGAGGGTCTTCACGACAACTGTTCGGCCGAAGTAGTCGATGCAGATGTTGCCGCGGTCATCGGACTGGCTGGAGAAGCCGAGGAGCCTGGAACAGGCGGAGAGGAAGTGCCGAGCGTAGTCGTAGGTCTGGAAGCCCACGATGTCGGCGTTGAGGAGGGCGCGGAGGAGATCTTCGCGGCAAGGCATCACGCGGAAGATCTCCGAGGCGGGGAAGGGCGAGTGGAGGAAGAAGCATATGCGGGCGCGATTCGACTTGCGGCGGAGGAGGGTGGGGAGCGCCATGAGATGGTAGTCGTGGATGAAGACCATGTCCTCGCTGGGGTCGAGGAGCACGGCCACGCGGTCGGCGAACCGCGTGTTGGCGGTGCGGTAGGCGAGGTAGAGCTTCTCGTCGTAACCTCGGACGCCGTCGCCGGGGGAGGACGAGGAGGCGGCGGAGGCAGAGGCGGAGGCGGAGGCGGAGGCGGAGGAGCGCCCGTCCGGGATGAAGTAGCGGTAGTGGAGCAGCGGCCACAGGTAGCGCTTGCAGAACTCGCCGTAGAACTTGTTGTGGACGTCGGCGTGGAGGAACACCGGGCTGCAGAAGAAGCGCCTGAGGAGGTCAGCCGCGAGCGCGTCGGACTTGGGGATCGAAGCCGCGGCGTCGGGGAGCGTGCCGACGAAGACCACGGTGCCGGGGAGGCCGCGCGAGAGCTGATGCGGGAGCGCGTCGAGGTCGAGGGAGAAATCGAAGCCGTACGCCGCGTTGGGGTTGGGCTCCGCGCGAAGGGGAGGCGGTGGGTGACCACGAAGCTGCGCCGCGTACCCTGAGACGACGATGCGGCGTGGCCCCCGCCAGAGCCGGAGCCGGAGGAGGAGGCCATTGTTGCGGCCTTCAGAAGCAGAGCACAGGGAGGGGAGTTGGGGACGCTTGGCCGTTTGGTTTGGTTCTCGTGGGTCTTGGCAACGGACGGTGGGGTCGGGGGGTATATGTCAGCCGCGCGGCCGCACCTCGAGGACGGGAACGCTGGTGGCAAGCTGGCATCTGGACTTTTCCAGCCTGGCCCTCTAGCTTGCAGATTTTTTGAAAATCAAATGAGAAGGAACGATCCCAGTACGTGATGGTGTGAACAGACGTTCATTTCGTTTTCATTTTTTTTTTAATTTTTTACTGCGCGAGGAGTAGATGTTCATTTCAACCACCTCGTGAAAGAATGGACAACAACAAGAATACATTAAATACGTTTATGTTTTTTATATGAAGATCAACATCTCATGCATTTTTTACAAAGTATCATTACGGCAATAAGGTTCATGATGCTTCTAATACGGTTGCAATCTTTATAAACACTAAGATACGATTCATATTTTTACAGTATAAGAAAATAAGATAAACTAATTTGCTACTGTACTTCATAAACCTGATTTATCAGAACTCATAACTGTCAGCATGCACACACGCTTTTTATTATCATGCATGTAATAGCCACGAGATTCATCTACCCAACCAAATACAGCAAGTTAACATCATTTTTTAATCTTCTGATCCATGATATGCGATGGAGCTAGAATTTAAAGTCATTTTGTTCTATATTTTAGAGCAATCCTTATGATTATAAAGTATGCTTGCAATTTTATAATAACGCTATTTAATAAAGATATAAAGTAATGTACACAATTTAATTTATATATAAACGGTGGGATGAATATGCATTAATATGTGCCCTTGTTCAAGATTTGAACCTTGAAAACTTAGCCACGACATCGTGAAAGGGTGGCAGAGCAAGTCTCAAGAAGTCATGCTAGTCACAATTGCGTATCAATTCACCCCAACCGTGTAAAACATGCTAATTCAGAATTATGCACATGTTACTCATGAAGCACAAAAGCACGCAAGCAAAAAAGAAAAGAGACTTGTGTTTGTAAATTGGTGTTGATCATCATGAAAGTTGTTACTACTAACAAGTAGTAACAATGTATTGATTGGTGGATACATGTGGACTACTACAACTTTTGGGAGAGGCATCACTGGCAAAATACTAGTGCTACATAGTTACTACATGTAATAATTACTCAACATTGCTGTTGAAGGCAAAAGCTTAGAAAATAATTTAGCAAGAACTAATGCGCTAAACGGAACACTTCAGTAACTAGAACGTGAGGACCATTTATTCTAAAAAAAAACTTGAGGACCATTTTAGAATTTCAAATGGGTTAGGAGGGCTGCCTTGTAGTGTTGTCTAGAGAATGGCACGATATTGCACCGTGTTTTCCATGGAAGAATATGGATTTACAAAACTGCCCTGCAACTGCACAACATGTTTGTATGTCTCACATGCCGCGTGTTTGCATTTTTGTTTACTTTCCATGGTATATAGCCAAATTACAAAGGACAACGAAAGATTACGTGAACTCCAAGGATCCTCAAGCGGTCGAGCCGACGTGCGCAGCAAAATTGCCCCCTGATTTGCTCCCTGAAGAGTATGAATTTTGCTCCCTGATTCGATAGAACGTTCTCCCATCAATCCATGGCATACGCATCCTGCACATAAGGGAGAACGGAGAAGGAAACCTGCAGCTGCGACATGTCAATGTGCAACCTTAAGTCACGCTTTGACAAAGCATACGCACGCATCTTCTTAACCATTATTCCGCCGAGAAGAAAAGCAAAGGGACCCAAGAAACTTACCACGCGCGGCAAGTCCCACCGACATGCCGCGACGTGACAGCTTCCCACGAATCGCAGGCCATGCACGAGACAAGAGAGGTCCCGTGTGGACGTGTGGTACGAGTCAGCGCGAAGCCCGTGCGAAATTTGGTTACGGTCAGTCCACCAACCACCTGGACCCAGCCAGTCGCCCGGGCCCGGGAACTGACCGCGCCGGATTCGAAACCAAAATCCTGTTGGTGCTGGAATCGACCCAAACCAAGGCCGACACCAACGGGGAGTTCCGAGATCTGGCGCGGCGGTGCGACTCCGCGCTCGTTGGCCCGTGGCCCCGATCACGCGAGATCGTGTGCCCGCTCAGCGCACAGCTTTTGGGTGGTTGCAGGTGGTTTCGGGGATGGATGGCGTGGGCGGCCGCGCGCGCGGATTCGTCGTCCACGCCTCGAACTCGGGGTAGGGTGGCAAAAAGCACGGGCGCTTTTGCGGCGCTGCGGCCGTTTGTGCCGGGACGGTCGCGGCGGGCTCGGGACGCGCGCTCCGGTCCCGCTGTGCGCGCTACGCGTCCGCCCGCCACGCCTGGTTCCGGCGCGCCGTGTGCGAGACGGGTACGGCGCGAATTGTTCTCCGTTGCGCGGCGCTGGGACGTCTGATTCTGTCCGGCGGGTGGTGCATGCAGGCGCGCGGCGAGCAGCTGGCCCGCCCGAGCGCGGAGCCCTTTCGTTACGTGACAGCAGCGGAGCCCTTTCGACTCCGGAATTCCGTTGCTCCGTGCCGTATGACGCTGTGTCTGCTGCATACGGGTTTGTATGTCCGCCCAAGCGAATGATATTTTTCCCGGGGTTTATTGAAGGAAAAATTTCAGCTGATTTTATCGGTCGATTTCTTTTCGAGTGAGGCTTATGCAGGTTTATAATCGTATCAGTACATCCGCAACCGCAAGGCACGTCCATGGAGAACCTAGCACACAACTCGTGGTCGACTGATTTCAAGACGTTAGCCAGGTGACATTTTTTGTCATCCCTGTTCCAGTTGGGCCTCTTTGCCAACCGAGCTACAGCTTAGAGTCCGGTAAGAGTTCCAAGAGAGGAACACTACTTGTGTACAAAAGTTTCCTCAAAAAATTGTTGTGTACAAATGTACAAAACAACACATTCAGTAGTAAATAAAACAAAATGACTAAGCCAAACAGAAAACTAACACAGAAATAAATAACACAATGCAAAGATATACGTTCTTCCATATGGCTTCCACTTGCAAACCAGAGGGCAAAATAAACTGTATGTTTGGCTATGATGCCACAGAAAACGAGCGGCTGTTCGACTCCGACCTATACTGCATGAATGTAATAAATACTACTATACATGACAAGAAAGTACAGTCAATGAAAACTAAAGGCAGAATATATGTTGCATGAGAAAATAAAACGATAAATAAACGACCACAACCATAGTGAAATTTCGTAGCATATCACCAAATCCCAGGATTGGATTTACTTTCAAGGATTCTATTGTGCTATACAACGAGAATGATTAAGCCGACAACCCTCTTCAAACAGCATCTGAGTTAACAATCTTTCGAAACAAAAACCTATCTTCTGCCAACGCAACTTCTAACTGAAAACTGCGGCTTACAACCTAGAACTTTTATCAACCTCATATACGATACTGTCAACTAACTTGATCAGGCACTTCAGATGTACAGAAAGTGTGTAATTCCATCAACCTCGTCTGCATAGAAATTGTTTTTGCAAAGATTTAATAACATGGTCGCATAGCTAGTAATCACTGGTTCATTGGAATTTGTGGTTTGCTTCATCATTAATGTTATTTTTAAAATGATTATTAATTTTTGTATTTGCATAATTGTTTAGAATAAGACAAGCGATCAAATGTAATCTGTAAAAATCAAAAGAGTCTTATAATTTGGAACGGAGAGAGTACAACTTATCATCATGAGAGAGTAAAGTCCCAATATTTTGGTATTAAGCAATTACCAATATGTACCCCCTCTGTTCCAAAGTATATGATGCTTTTCAATTTTCCACATCACGTTTCATCATTTATCACTTATTAAAAGTGAAAATAATATTTATTTCTAATAACTTATTTTATCATTAGATATACTTATTTACATTTGCAAAAAAAAAGTTAAATAAGATAAACTGCCAAATAAGTATTACCCATACACAAGAAAGGAGCACCATTACAAATTAATTTGCGAACCAGACAAACAAACATTGAACAAAATGCATAAGTGTATTACCTCAACAGTTGGATGCATTCTTTCTCTACAAAGGAAAGCTAAATATTTAGACGACCCACATGTCCACATCCACCATAAAACATAGCTCTTTCAAGAATGTCTAATTAAACAAACTCTCCTGAACTATTTTCAGAACTGAACTATCTACAAACCCCTTACTCAGTCACATCCAGTCCAGCAAACACACTGAAATCTGGATTGTTGGATGATATCTCAGATTATCCATAGTTTACTAGTGGGTAGTGGCACTGAACGAACCCACAAAACGTAATGTCTTATATATAAATAGGAAATACCACGAAACTACGTAGGTAAAAATATCTTTCTTAAGCACATGGTAACAGAGCAAAGAGTGAATCAAGCCTAAGCTATAGTGCAATTTGGAAGAATCACGATGAAAAAAAGACGCACCGTTGTTTCTTCATTTGCTCGGAAGTGGAGTGGGAGCAGCCTGCGGAAACCCCAGGAGTCGTCGAGCGTGGAGCCACGCCTTCTGACTCTGACATAGCCAAGAGATATAACCGGTGGTCACGGTACAACATGGAGCGGTTGTGCCACTCGTCAAAAATCCAGCAGAAACCCATGGGTGCAGCGATTGCTGCGGCGCCGAGGACGGCGCATCCAGCGAAAACAGGGGCGCTCTTTCTCCCATTGAGCACAGCCATAGAGGCCGCGCCGGCGGCGATGAGGCTCCAGCCGTCCTCCCTCCGGCGCACGCGTCCAGAGATGGCCATCTCGATGGCCCAGAACAAGGCGCCACAGGCGCCGAACTCGCCGGCGACGCGGGGCACGTTCGCGCGGACAGCCCGCGCGCCGCCGGCGAGTCCGCCGCCGCGGCGGAGGGCCCTGATGAAGTGGTAGACGGTGCCGCCCGATGCGCCGATCAGGAACCCGTCGCCCACGCGGTGGATATAACGATGACGGGGTTCCGGGATCTTATCGTATAATACACGCATGCTTCTCCTTGCGTGCTTATCAGATACCGACTGATCGGCAACGGCGACGGCGTTGGTAGATGGACATGAATTGAATCGATCGACAGGGACGGAATCAATATTGGGGTTGCTTTTCTCGGAGCATCTCCAACAGTTCCCAATAATTTTACTTCTAAAAAACTGGTTTTAGAGAGTTGCTATATCTATTAGGAGTAAAAGGAAGACATGCACTCCAACCGTTCCCAATAATCGTTTTCTAAATAGTTCAAATATCCTTTGAGGAGTAAGAATTAGGTAGCTAAATGTAGCAACCTTTAAGCCATGGGTTGGGAGTTGATAAATTTAACAACCTTATATAAGGAACGGTTGAAGAATAATTTTTATTAATCACATCCTAAATTTCCATTTAGCAACCTCATTTAGGTAACGGTTGGAGATGCTCTTAGTTTGGACAGGGACGAATCGTGTCCGGTAGCGGGACTTGTATTCTCTGGGGACCGGACATATACAGTACTAGTATTTTGTAAGTATACAGTGTCCCGTCGAAACACGTACTACTGTCTACTCTGCATACCAAAAAATATATATTGGTACAGCGCATGGTTAACAAAACCGGATTGATCGGTCCGGTTTTGAACCCAAAAACCGGTCGGTTAACCTAGAAACCGTCGGTTAACCGAATAGCTACAGTAAATAGCTATGGTTTTCTCCGGATAACCGGTCAAACCAGCCGGTCGGTCGGGACCGGTTTCCCGGTTAACCGGGATAACCAGCCGGTTTTCACCGGTTTTTTGAACCATGGTACAGCGCCGGTTGGGACAGACGACAAAATGGAGTGATGAAAAACACAAAAATCACTCTATAATTTGACTTCCGATCGAACTGGAGGCAAGAAACATCAATTTGCATTGCACGTCACTGGACATCCAAGACAAACACGAGCTTTTTTCACATTCTGACCTCTATCTATCTAAAATTTTGTAAATAGCCTCTCGGTAACTAAATTTCTAGAATCTGACCCATTTGATCACGCCATTTAGAATAGCGTGACACATGAATATGGTCACGCCGGACACTTTGACGTGACCAAATGACACGTAGAAAAAGAGGCTTGACATATAAGGATTGACCACGGTCACATTTAATCACGCCAAAGTGAATGACGTGACCATATACATGTGTCACGCCATACGGTTTGGCGTGATCAAAAGAGGCTAGATCTTGAAAATTTAGTTGGGAGTATGCTACTTTTAAAATTTTAGATGAAAAGAGGCCAAAATAGAAAAAAGTTCCGACAAACGCAGACAGCTGGACAAGTCCCACGGACCAGCCATTTTGATTTCCTCAACAACGAATAATCGTGTATATTTTTTGTCGGTGTTATGAAACCGGCCGACAAGTAAATTTGTGTTTGGAGGGGATCGACGCTACTACTCGGATGGGCCTCGGATGATTTAGGAAAGTGTGGTTTATACTTGGTTCGGGCAATCGAAGCCCTACGTCCGGTTCGAGGATTGTTCGTGTTTCGTCTTGTGAAAAGAGCTACAAAGGATGCGAGGGAGGAGGGTTGCTCCAAACCTCCGTGTGCAATGTGCTCTAGGATGTGTATACGATGAGTTCGATTAACTCGATCCGTGGTGTCTGTCTCCCCTCCCTTGCGCGTGTGCGTGGGGTCCCTTTTATAGTCCAAGGGACCAGGCCACTTACGGGTGGGGTCGGAGTTACTACATGTCGTCCCCAAGCGGGCTGGAGCCGCCGTGCATCACCCTGCTCGCATGCGGGCCGCTCGAGCGCTCGGTCGCGCGGCGCACGGTCGATCTTGATCGGTAGCGCCGGTGTCAATGCCACGCTCGTCATCGTGGCAGCCGTCTGTCGCATGCCGGTCTCCATCCGTCACTCCCGTTCATCACGGCCCCGGCGAGAGATGGCGTTGACGCCTCCGTCTTGTCGTCGTGCCGTGGGTGTCGAGCGACGCGTTAAGATGAGACAAGAGGAGGCTGCGCGGATCTCACCCGATCCCTGTGGATTGGTGAGTTCCCGAGCGGAGTTATGGCGATCCCTGTTCACCTCGTTTAGTGTGAGGCTTCATGAGGAAGCCATTTGCCCCCGAGTCGGGCGAGGCGGGGACCGCCGAGCCCGCCCGAGTCCCGGACGGGAGAGGCGGGGACCGCTGGGCCCGCCCGAGTCCCGGACGGACGAGGCGGAAGTGGTGCACCTGCCCGACCCGGAGTCGGGCGAGGCGGAGGCCGCGGGCCCGGCTTTCGTAGCCCTCACGGGCCTAGGCGGACACTCGTTGGTCAGCCACGGGACGGATTACATGCTATTGTCTCGTCAATCGCCTCGGCCTCCGTCCCGGTCCACGAGCCATCATGGGCTTGGTAATGATCACGCCGCTCTGCAGCTAAGCTAGCGCTAGCGTGCGGCGCTGCGGAACGGGACGAGGAGGGCACTGCGCCGGTCACATCACGTCCCGTTGGTGAGACGAGTTCCCGTGCGCCGTAATTGCGCCTACCGGCCCGCCGTATTTCCTCCCCATCCGGTGGGTGAGGTCGTTTCTCCGCGAAGCAAAGGCAAACGCGTCGGGGATTGCGGTCCCCACCCGACGCCGAGTCGGGCGAGGCGAAGATCGTGGGCCCGCCCGCCCCGGGGTCGGGCGAGGCGGAGATTTATGGAACCACCCGCCCGGGGTCGGGCGAGGCGGAAGTCGTGGAACCGCCCGCCCGGGGTCGGGCGAGGCGGAAGTCGTGGACCTCGCCCGACTCGGGGTAGGGCGAGGCGGAGGTTTCGGACCCCACTTCGTATCCTTTATGCGTACAAGACAGAGCTGTTAGCCAGCTATGACGGTGATTAAGTACCCTGATTAGGGTACCCTAATCTAGGTACCCAACATTTTTAGATGATCCGATATTTATCTAGTGGTGTTGGACAGTGAATGAAAGTTGTCTAAGTGAAAATTAGCAAGCGGTTCTTCGTGTTGGTTACTAGGTTAGAAGGTCTCGAAGGGGGACAAATGCTTCCCTAGCTCCTTGGTGCGGTGTCACCGAGTCTCATAAACGATTCTGGTCTTATGTACGATGAACTTGTCACATCAACGAGAATGAAATTGGTAAGAAATTGCAAGTGATCAGAGGCGATTTGCGGTCACCAACAACAATCAATGTAGCAACAGCTCTCTAATTCATCTCTCTTGCGTCCGATTAATACATTTTAATATCGTAACTCGAGTGTGACATGCTAGCCCTGAAGAAATTAAACAGAATCCACATGTCCGCCTTTTTAAATAGGGACAATTGCATCGGAGGACCTATTTTCAATCTTAATGTCAAAAATGGACCTCCTTTTGTAATCTTTGCAAGAATGGACCTCTTTTCCCAAAAAACAAGTCCATTCTTGCAAAGATGTTTGCAAGAATGGACCTGTTTTTTGGGAAAAGAGGTCCATTCTTACAAAGATTACCAAAATAGATCCATTTTCGACATTAGAATCGAAAACAAGTCCTCCGATGCAATTGCCCCTTTTAAATAAGCGTAATCTTCTCTCTTGAGGCATATATGTATATATGAAACAGTTATGTCCTAATATAAACAATATATCATGAAAAAGAGTAAAGTCCCAATAATTACTACTTTTGTCCAAGTATATGACGCTTTTGACTTTTAGATATCACACTTCACTATTTTTCTTATCAAAAATGAAAATATTATTTATTTTGTTATGTCTTTATTTTATCATGAGAGATACTTTAAATCTGACCTACTTATTTTTATAGTACAGAAATAAATTAAATAAGACCAAAGGTCAGACGCCATGTCGAAAGCGTCATATAATTTAGAAGCGATGTAGTAACTTTTTTGAATAAGTATTACCAATATACTGTACATAACAAATGAACACCATATGGATTAACTTGTGAACCTGACAAACAAATATTGAACAAAACCGTGCATAACAATGCAGTACCTCAACAGCTGAATGCATTCTGCCAATAAAAGAAGATAAAAGAAAGCTAAATATTTAAGTGACCCACTCACCCACCTGGCCACATCCACCATAGAACATACTAGTTCTTTTAAAGAATGTGTGCTTAAACAAACTCTAAAACTATTTGAGAACTAAACTATCTACAGTTCTCTTAGGGCATGTACAACCCACGAGACGGGGGTGCGTCTCTAAAAATTTTGAAGTTATCACGCAGACAGTATAAAGACAACTCATATAACCTACGGACGGAGGGTCCGTCCGTAAACTATTTAAATGTTTTGTATGTAGCTACGATTAAGGGTGTGTTCGTTTCCTGGGGTCTAAATTTTAGAGCTGTCACATCAAAAAGAATCTTATTATTTAAAAGTATTAAATAAAGTTTAATTATAAAACAAATTACGAGGCCCTAGACTAATTTACGAGACGAATCTAATGAGGTTAATTAAGTCGTGATTAGAAGATGGTTACTGTAGCATCACTTTAACAAAATATAGATTAATTAAGCTCATTAGATTCATCTCGAAAATTAGCACCAATCTGTCAATAGTATTTTATCATTAAATTGATCGAAATATTCATAAATAATAAGATTTTCTTTGATGTGACAGTGTTAAATTTTAGAGGGAGGAAACGAACACACCCTAACTACAAATGTCTTTGTGTATACCATTCTGTGGCTATTTGATTGATTATTATCAAGCATGAATAAGAGAAACATGATCACAATAATTTTTAGGAACCATAAATATAATAATTATGTTATATATGGATACAATAATTTATAACAAAATTTTGTTAAAAAAATAGAGAATGAAAGAAAAATTATTGTGAATTTTGTTTGCAAAATAAGATCATTTAACCATCCAAAAGAAATCAGTGAAGGATAACATGGGAAAAAATAGACAAGTGCATCTTGTCCTCATCTTCTTAGCTTCCAGTATCGAACGGGTATCTAACAGGTCAAGTGAGACGGGGAAAAACTAAAGCCAGCAGAAGGGAATTGTTCAACAGCTAGCTAGCTACGGCCTTCCCTGAGTTCATCGAAGATCTCATCGACAACAGAGGCCGCCCCTCTTCCCTCCACCAAAACATTAGGTAGCGTCTGCTCGGCGATGCTGCCGTGATCTACCGAGCTGCGCGCGTGAGGAATGGAGGGCGTCCCGCAGATGGGCGCTTCTTCTTTGGCGGCAGGGAGCAGCAGGGTCGGCAGCGAGCGTCTCGTCAATTCCTTGTAGATGAAGCTTCCTAACTCTCCTTCTTTCGTTGACGCTGCCCGCCCAAGATACAGACGGAGAACGTCGCCGTCAACACTCCGCGTCGAGGTATGAAGGTCCCATCTGGCGCGGAATTGGATATGGCGGGCGGAGGTGATTTTGGCGGGGGAAACTCCCGGCGCGACAGGTAGATGAATCGAGGTACGCGAGCGTGCGGGATCCGAGCGGCGCGTCGACTCGGGAAGACGGTATGGTACAACGCGTGCGTGCCCGTCGGCTCGGCCTGGGAACACCGGACGAGCGCGTCGTCTCGTGAGGTGACGCAGAACCCGTCGCTCCGTGGTGGTGAGAGATTTCTGCTAAATTGCCAACGTAGAGACGGGATACAGACGGGCGTTGTACATGCCCTTACTATTCTTTGGGCTTTTCCCAACGAATGTGTAATTAAACAAACTCTCCTAGACAACCCTTAGTCACATGCAGTCCAGCATAAACAGTGAAAGCTGGATCGCTGGGTAATATTTCAGATATATATGTGGTTCACTACAGTGGCACACTGAACCCACAAAAACTAATGTCTGTAAATAGGGAAAAACTCGAAACTACCGTAGGTAAACATATCTTTATTAAGCACGTGATAACAGAGCAAAAGGTGAATCAAGCCTAATAAATAAGCCTATAACAATTTGGGGGAATCACGATGAAAAAAAAGACGCACCGTCGTTCCTTCATTTGCTCTGAAGTGGAGTGGGAGCAGCCTGCTGAAACCCAGGAGTCGTCGAGCGTGGAGCCACGCCTTCTGACTCTGACGACTTAGCCAAGAGATATAAACGGTCGTCACGGTACAACATCAAGCGGTTGTACCACTCGTCAACAATCCCGTCGAGGCTCAAGGCTGCAGCGATTAACGCGGCGCCGAGGACGGCGCATCCAGCGGCAACAGGGGCGCTCTTTTTCCCATGGAGCACAGCCATAGAGGCCGCGCCGGCGGCAATGAGGCTCCAGCCGTCCTCTCTCCGGCGCACGCGTCCAGAGATGGCGATCTCGATGCCCCAGAACAAGGCGCAGCAGGCGCCGAACTCGCCGGCGACGCGGGGCACGTTCGCGCGGACAGCCCGCGCGCCGCCGGCGAGTCCGCCGCCGCGGCGGAGGCCCCTGATGAAGTGGTAGACGGTGCCGCCTGATGCGCCGCACAGGAAGCCGCTGCCTACGTGGAGGATATAACGATGGCGGTGATCCGGGATCTTATCGTATAATACACGCATTGCTTCTCCTTGCGTGCTTGATTATCAGATACCGACTGTGATCGGCAGCGGCGACGTCGGCGGCGACGGCGTGGTAGATGGACAGGAATTGAATCGATCGACAGGGACGGGATCAATATTGGGGTTGCTTGCCTATAGTTTGCACAGGAACAAATCGTATCCGGTAGTGGGACTTGTATTTTCTGGGGACCAGACATATACCGTACTAGTATTTTGTAAGTGTACCGTGTCCCGTCGGAGCACGTACTACTGTCTACTGTGCATAACAAAAAAAATACTCCGAACTGCAGTCAAGAAACATCAGTTTGCATTGGATGTTACTGCGCATCCAAGACAGGCGCAGACAGCTGGACAAGTTCCATGATTTACAGAGAACAGCCATTTTGATTTCCTCAACGAAGAATCGTTTACTACCTGTTTTTTTTTATTGGTTTACTACCTGGTTTTTAATTGTATTTCATGGAGGTTTTCAACTGTAGCCTGTGTAGCTTAACCTCTTTTTATTTGCAGTTACAAACAATGGATAGTAATATGCATTAGTCGACACATAAGGTAGAATATAATACAATTTTTCTCTTTTCTAAGAAAAACTTCCTCCTTCCAAGTGGCTGCAACCAGCTGTGCTAAGACGAAGCCACAAACTGATGTTGGCGGGCAATTCTCACAAACAAGTGCACTTTCTTATTATTAGTAGTTGTTCAGTGATGGTGCATCAAGTGCAGCTCTGACGTTTCGTGGGCATGAACAAAAACGCTAGGCCCAATCTCAACGTAAGACTTTTTGCAGACTGATTTCAGTGCCCCAACAGCAAAGAATTGCCTTTCGAACATTGACACTCGACATTTCAAATTAGTCATCTGAAATCCTGCTAGAGTTACAGCGATCAGGCAATAATAAGATCCCCAGTTCATTAAGAAAAGCTACAAAGAGAGACTACTACCAGAAACTCAATCTTTAGTGTGGGTCTCTAATTTTTGTGACGGTTTCTCATATTATTCACGGTAAAATTTAATTTTAGTGAGATGCGCTTATTACAAACCCACAGAAAAACATTATTTAATGTTCTATTGTATTATCTCTCATGGGTTAAATGTAATTTCTAAATCTGGCTGGACTTATATTTTCTGTGGGTCGCCCATCAGAGATTGCCCATTGCTGACGGTGGTGCCGACAGAAAATTAATTTGTGACGGTTTTTATGTATTTTTGTGAGGGTATTTGGCCGTCACTGTAGATCCAGTTTCTAGTAGCTAGAACTTGTTAATCGTTAGATGCTGTCAAGCATCCAAGACAACTGACAGGTGATCACAGTGTGCACCATCAAGGGGTTGTGCCACACCCGAAAAATCCAGCCGAGGCCCATGGGTACCTGTTGGCTTATTAATTGCACGTGTGAAAATGATCATGCAAAGGATTGCGAAGTACTGGATGGCACTGGGATTGCGAGACCTGCAATTGCCTGATGCCACCAGGTTTATGTGGCAGCAGCGGGAGATTATTATTGTATATGATGCGCAGCAAATCCATATGCGCGTCAGACACAGTGAAAGTCGCAGCAACACGTCCAGTGTAGAAACGACTAGTTCATCACTCCAATCTACTTATACAAAAGATACGAATGCCAAGCGATACGACTTCGTTAGCAAGGCAAAATGTTGATCCATAGTAAGTACGAAGCACCTAAAAGCTACTTACATACATAGAGCTATATATTTCTTCCATCATTTCAGCTCAATAGCAATAATATTTCTCCTATCAGGCACGTTAAACAAACGCTGGAGCACAGCAGACCAGCATTAGCTAAACATGTGGCACTGCAACTCTCAGCACGTTACAGTTTACACTTATAGAGCTACAGCATCAGCCACGGTGTTTCTTTGCACTAGGTAAATCGTCATCATAGTGGCCACCATCATCCATTCCATCTTTCTCACCCTTCTTCCTCGCCAGGATTTTGTTGATCTTGTGGAGGTCATTCGTGAGCTTCTGATCCTTGTTCTGCTTCCTTGTCTTCCTGCCGTCCTGCATCTTCACCCCAAACTGAAATGCAGCCTTCGGCATGGCCTCCTTCTGGTCATTGTATTTCGCCCACTCTTCTTCTGTTTCAAAGTCCCACCTGTGAAGACGGCCCTTTGCCTGCTCAAGAATATTATTATGCATCAATATAGAGAACATCAGAAATTGTACTCGACCAAAGATGTAAAACATCATTGAGCTAAAGAAATCCATTATTTGGTTCAAACAGCAACAACTGCAGAGGATGCAGTTCTAGAGAGAGCATATGAACCTGAACATCTAGAAAACAAATATTATCAGAACAGCTATTCCAGACAATGTTGAACACCACAATTTAAGGCATAGAGTAAATTCTAATTCTAACTTACTAAATTCTACAACCCTATCTAAGCCATTGGAATTTTCCAGGAACATAACATGCCTCAGTCATTGTTTAGTAACTGCAAGGGAACTTTTCTGATATGAATGAATAACAGTTAGGAATACATTTACTTTCTGATATGAATGAATAACAGTTAGGAATACATTTACTTACCCGTCCACCCATATCCATCTTCGATAAATCATCTTCGTCATCACTACCTGCAACCTCATAATTATATTCTTGATAACCAGGATAACACTCGGAGTAACTATCTGAAACAAAGTTTGGATCCTTCTCCCGTGCATCTTTTTCCCTCAGCTGCTTAAGCCTCTCATCATCACGTTTGAAAACTGAACCTAAACCTCGATCCTTGTCAGCTTGGGTCATAAACCTTGGATCGTGGGGCATATTTGGGTCAGCTAACATGTCATACTCCTGTGTACTTTGTTGCACATACGGTTCAGTATAAGCCAACTGCTGCTCTGCATATGCATAGTTTGACCAATCACCTTGATATCCTGCAGCTACCATCTGGGCTTGAACAGCATCATACCCATTCTGACACCAGAAGAGAGATTAATTATGAGAAAAATGTTAAATGAAATACAGAGTAAACTAGAAAATAGGACAACATATCCAGTACTCCCGCCAGGTCAGATATAGCAGCTATCTTTTGTGGGCAGGAAAGTAAGTAGGGATAATTGCAAAACAAGACCTGTTTCAGACTCTAATCCTGAAAATGGTTCTGTTTTGCATTTCATTGCAAAACCGGTCCTGTTTCGTTGCAAACCTGGTCCTGTTTTGCTGAAAATCGGACCGGTTTTGCAATGAAACAGGACCAGTTTTGCAACGAAATGCAAAACAGAACAATTTTCAGAATTAGAAACCAAAACAGGACCTAGTAAGTATCAAGTTGGCCTGACTTCCTAAATGCATATTCCAAATTTTGCAGGTACCCATCAGTGTTGAGGTTACTGAACATTGGCTTACCGGTTGTTGCCAAGCCTCAGCAGGTTCAGATGGTGGTACAGGACCATACATAGGTTCAGATGGTGGTACAGGACCATACATAGGTTCAGTGAAATAGGACTGCTTCTGATGATTACGTGGGGATTCTTCCATATCCTCTGAAACAGGGCTCTGGCTCATTTCCTTGTTAGGAACAGAATAATCAACTCCATCTCCAACAAAAATGTCATCATCATCTGTTCTAGCAATAGGAACAGACTGTTTCTCCGTTCCATTAGAACTGCTGCTTCGAGGGGTGGTGGTGGCATATCCTTTTCTGATTGATTTTTTATAGCCGAACCATTAGTTTGCGAAGGCCTTACTTGGTCATTATAGTCACCACTTGCCAAACTGATCTTCGCTGCAACGTAGCAAGCATACATCACTAAGACAATAGTGCAGATGGATAACGATGTCCACATATTATATCACTAAATAACTTACAAACAAAACTTTAAGCCAATCAATTAGTTTGCATTGATGTGACTAGTGTTGAAGTATAATATATGAACCTCACTAACCCACAAGTAGAGCTTGCTGTGCATAATCACTTTAAAAAAACAAGGGCCTGAAGCTGATTCTCGAAAGTATACTAGAAGAACAATTACTAAAATTCAAAGACTTGAGAAAGGACAAAACAACCAATATAACTTTCCAATATCACTGGAACCTAAGTACTCTTAGCTCATCTCCAATCAAGAACAGGGCTCAATTTCATTAACAGCGCACCTTTTGTATCTTTCTCCTTTTTCTTTTTCTTTAAGACCTTCCCTGTTGATCCAAGTCGAAGATATGACATAATTTTAGCAATCCTGTCGAGCACAGAACCGTCCACACTGACAGTAACCATCTCCTGCAGAAGCAAAAAGGCTATTGAAAAGGATAAATGAATGAATCAGTTTCAAATGGTATGCTATATTGTCAAAATATACCTCTGGAACAGGGCAATCAGCTTTGCTCCTGTGAAGAGTTGTTGGAATATCATTGGTGATTCCATCTTCCTGGTGGGAATTGAAAGAAGCATAATTACTTACACCAGTAAAATGAACTTTCCAAACGAACAGAAAACGATTACTGAAAAAAAAAGGTGACGTCTGACAATAATTCTCTCAAAATTTTCAAATGCATACAAAAAAATTACTCCCTCCATCCCATAATAGTTGATGTTTTAGTTCTGGGCACGAAAATTGAGATGAGGTGGAAAAGGAGGGTGCACAAGAGGATAGGAGAGATAAGAGACAGATGTACTAGAAAGAGAGAAAGATGCATTGGTAAGTGAGAATAACAAGTATTTCGGGGAAACAAGAGATGACTAAAGTGTCAATTATTTTGAGATGGACCGGGTAATGCAGGAATAATTTCTTAGTTGTGAGTAGCACGTCGTGTGAAGGAACTAAGTAATATAAGAACTTTACCCTTATTAAGCTCAGTTTTATAATACTGCACAGTGATAGTATGGAATTCAGAAAATTATTCAAAGTTCTATACTTCAGGCAACAGGAAAGAAACAAACAATTGATGCATTTATACTGCAATAATGGATTATACTATGGAAGGCAGCAGGATGGTCCCAACGCCAGTTGCATATCATTTACGTGCTAGCAGACTTAAAAGCTAGAAACTTGAGATATCAATATCTTTCTCAAACAATATAGCAGAGCCAATATAACTCATTCAAATATTGTAAAATACTGTAAATATTGCCAAAAAAAAAGTGATTTAAGTAGAGCAATCTATGTGTCTGGTCATTTCCACAGAGGGGTTTAGGGAGCAGTTAGTTCCTGTAGTCTAATTTATAGTACATATTATTCTAAAATGCACCATAGCCAATCCTGTTACATAAATAAAACAAATGAAAGCAATAACATGGTTTTTCTGAAGGACATTACCATATTGTAGATAAATGACATTCGACCAGGAAGAAACATTTCATTTGCCTTTATTATGCTTTGTGGCTTTATGATCCACTGGTAGACAGACTGCAATCAACAAAGAATGGCACTTAATTCAATGTCATATTATCAGATATAGTAAACGGGATAGAAGTCATTGATATTAAGAAAAATCTACCTTTGCAGTAGCCGTACGGAATGAGACTGCCTTGTCATCTTTTGTCGACCTGTACAACAGAAGTGAAAGATATGTAGTGCACTCCCAAAGTAAGAAGTTACCTCTTTCATATTCCGACAGCATGAACTGAGTTTTTAAATCTAACATTTATTCTTTCACAGCTTCATGTTAGTGTGTGCAGGAAATCATATTGATAGCACTAAGTTCCATTATTGATCATGCAAATAGAAAAGAAACTTTAAATGAGCATCAGTTATCAAGGTCAAAAATACTCTACTGTGCATAATGGCTTATAAGAAAGATAAGTTATGAAGATTACAACAGAAAATGCACAATATTGCTGGACGCGGAATCTTTTTAAAAAACACTTTGGAGTATCCATTTCTAATAGGAATAGGAAATTAGGCTCCATAACTTTAAGAGAACTCAGACAGGAAAAAGAGGATCTCTGTCTTAATTTAAGCTCAAATTAGATGAAAGAGAACTAGGCAAAAAAATGATCAATTAGCTGTCATAATAGAATAAACTTGTGTATTGCTGCATTGGTTTCTGTAAAGTGAAAAGCATGTGGGTGACATTCACCATTGTAGGCATATCAGCATACTCCCTACGTTCCAGATATATATTGCTTAGGAACCGCGGTTGTCAACTTTGGCCATCAATATTTAATTCATCGTATGGATTGAAAGCTCAAAGCATAAAACAAACAGATTCGATATTTATTTTCATATTATCTAATTTGTTTTATGTGGAATAATTTACTATGGTATAAATTAATAGCAGTATACGTATTGGAGACCATGTCAATGTCTTACCTCCTAAACTGAAATAATTTACCATGGTACAAATTACGAGTAGTATTCACATTGGAGACCATGTAAATGTCCTACTTCCTAAACTGAAGTAATTTACTATGGTACAAATTAAGAGTAGTATTCATATTGGAGACCATGTCAATGCCCTACCTCCTCAACGACATATATTTAGAATCAGAGGGAATAGTTAGATATAGATTGTATCACTGGTATATTCAGAAAGGGCAAAATAGGATTGAATGGTATGGGGCTACAAAGTGGTGGCAATTACTTTGATTTTTCATCCTTCTCATCCTCTGCATCAGGCTTCTTTTCAATTTCACTCCGTACTTTATGAAGTAGAGCATAATCCAATCCTTTGACCAAATGTGTGTGCTCCAAGTCACCTTAAAAAGCATAAGACAGAATATAAGATAAATGAAATGTAAATGCACCGGGCATGCTATGCGAGTCACCATATCCAAATTGGCACGTCATGCCACCTTCTCTACTGTTCTTTGCAATTATAGAAATTAAAAAAAAAACTATTTAGAGAGCTACATATCACTAATTGTTTTGGTGTAAGGATCATGCAGACAATCACTTTCAAATTTTATTGAAAACATTTCATTTTCAAAGAGGTTCTGGACTCAAAAGCTTGTGCAGACTGTTTCAGTGTACGGATACTTTCACATGTATATAAGACAAATAGTAAGAAAAATACAAGGGTAGAGGCATTTAACACCACAATGGGAACAATTTGCTTCATATGAATGTAAACGATTGCATACCTCCAAGATATTTGCTTTTCTCAATTGAAATCTTTTGTGCATCTGCCAGCCTGCACAGCAAGCATTGCAGAATTAACAGTCGATAAAGATATGGGGTAAGCAAGAAGCAAAAGCGTTAGATAGAATCGTGTGATTTGTTACCTCAAATCGGTCCCAGGAGGTGCCACTGCATGAAACGAACCAAGCTCTGTAGGTTCATAGTCTGGGTTTTGATCTTCTCGACGTTCCTTAGCACGATCTCGATATTTTGGTGTCTCGGGTTCTTCCTTTTTCTCCTCTCTAAGTGAAGAAACAAGATAAGAGTTATGTTTCCACTACAAGGTACGTTAGAGGTATTACAGTTTTGCATCTGATTTGTAAATGTTCTTATTTTCACAGGATTACAAATTCTAAGGTGTATTATGCAAAGCTGCATGTTAAGACATATGAAATATATATTGTATATCAAAGATCTGGGTTCCATACTTCCATGACCACAATCACAGAAAGTTTTAAGACAACAGTAATGATGTACCATCAAAATATGAAGATATGCTGAAGTTTTTAGTTTTCACATACTCTATTATCATACATATTATATAATTAATTCTGCTTAGGGCTTATGTGACGATGTGGCGTTCTGCAGCATTGGAGGCACACTTAGCGCCTTAGGAGGCACAGGCACCTATGTGTTGTAGCATAACTAAACGCCTGTGGTGATTTGTGATGCCAGGGATACACCTAACGACGCCTCAAAAACCATAATATTCACCCCTCTCAAGTTCTAGCTCCAAATTCAGTTACATAAAGCGGAGGTTATCGACCAAGAGCTAACTAAGGTCCTTTGTTCCGAGAAATATGACAATTGACCTCCATGTTTGCCCAATCCCAAATCACATGGACTAACAAATGTAAAGAACAAATGAGAAGTCGAAGGTAGCAACAAGCACTTACTTCCGCCGCATCATCTTCTCCTTGTAGTAGTTGCTCTTCTTTGACGACATCTTTACTCAGATTGATTCCCTAGAAACACAAGCCCGCGGCCGCGGAGTTCGAGGCGGCAAAGCCGGGTGACGGTGGCGTAGGGCGGGGGCCGCGGAGCCGCCGGAGAAGGGGCAGGAGAGCGGGGCGCGGTGACGAGCCCGGCAAAGTGGCGTAGGGCGGCGGCGGCTGAGAGTGGGGCGAGGGCGAGGACGCGGCGAGAGGGGGCGGGGGTGGGCTGGGCGGAGGTGCGGGGATGAGGGACGCGTCACCAGCGGCACATCTCAGCGGAACGAGATGAACCGAACGAGCGCCGTCCAATTCGCATCGAACGCCCCGTCTCGTTCGTTGCTTTGTTTCCACGCGGCCCAATCCAGGCCTATGTGATTTGGGATGCCTTGCTCCCACTAGTTCCATGGGCAGTTGGGCACATTGGGCAGTGCATCTTCACCTGGTCCGGCTTAACCATGTTTGCCAGCTTTTTTTCGCTTTCCGCTGCCCGCCGAGAAGCAGCAAAAGATGTTGAAGCCAAAGCGCAGCAGAGTACTCCGATACCGATATCCCTGAAAGTTGATACTTCCAGTAGCATGTACCTTAAACACGGATTAGTAAGACTATGCCGATATTTGGACAGAGCTTACACGATTATCTAGTTAGAACATGTTTCATTTCATATTCAGTTTTCAGAAAGCCACGGACATAGTATGTCTTCTCGATACAGTTGGTTTGACCTCAAGGCGAGGAAACAGTGAAACACCCAATAGGAGGCCTAAGCAACATTGAGATTGCCTATATACATTATCTAGGTTGGATAAAACATAATAAACTGCAGTAGTTTCTATCGTCAATCCACCAATGTATGCTCCGAACTTTACTGAAGAAACCGGAACTAACTCAGGATAGGAAGCGCTCTGAGTGGGTCATCAGTCCTTTGCATCCATTATACCACCTGATGTAACCTGGAAAACGTGTTTCTGGTCAAGGGAAACAACCTTTGGTCATATCATTAGGCATTAGCAGGTACAGTTGACAAATCGCAAGAGTTTCATTGAAGATCAAGAAAACCAGCAGTAGAATGTCTAAAAGCAAAAGGATATGGCTTCTCCCTCAGGAAGGTTAGGGGCATCAAAAATCTTGCAGACACGCTGTTCGCCTTTGCCTTTCCTCAGCATCAGTCTGATGGTGGCAGCATGGGCCAAGACATGGCCACCTGCTGGCTTCTTTGGATCAGTTATGAACATGCCACCCCCTGGATCAGCAATCACTGGAAGAAAGAACGAGCTTATAAACTTGATTTCATCATTCTAAAGAGTGCATTCTTCGAATAGACAGGATCAGTCAGATAGACCTTGGTTGGTGATGTACACTGCAACATTGAACTCCTCAGCAATCTTAGTAAGACGGGACAGCATCTGTGCTAGTTTTTGCTGCAATTTCATGGTACAGACACTTAAGAAAGAAGATAAAGAACTTGTATACTTCTTTACGAGTTCCCTAATGTTAACAAAATCAAATAATAATGAGATGATGAGTGTACCTGACGCTCTGCAAGTTCACCCCTGCCACTGAAATCAACACGGAATAGTGCAATCACAGAATCTACAATCTGTTTCCAGGACAAAAACAAATATTACAATGAGCACAGCAGACAACACTTTACGGTGCATTTCACAAATAAAATCATACCAGAAGCCTGAAAGGCTCTTCAGCCATCTTGGCAGCCAGGCCCAGAAGCAAGTTGTACTGGTGCTCATAGGTGTATGCACGGGCATATATGATCTACAAACAAGAAACATATGCAAAACTTAAACTGATCAATCCATTAGTACAGGTAGAGGTAACAGAAATCATGAATGCAAGAGTCCATACATTGTCAAGAACAGCATTGGCATCCATCCCAAATCTCTCAGCAATTGGCACAATGCGTTCAGGCCGACTGAAAACTCCATTAAGGGAAACAACTTGGAGAGAGAAGGAATGTACACAACTTCAATTAAGAGAATCAATTAGAAATACAGTTCGTGAAATTCCGAAAGATACAATGTTCCTTCAGTGTCAATGTAGGCAACCTTGCCATTCCCTCCATGCATGTGGATTGGAAGCTGCATTTCATGAATTAGAAATAAGCACCATTGCGTCTATGGAAGTAGGGTGCCACTGACGAAATTTTAAATGTGGTGGAAGAACCTGAGTGGAGACACAGAGAGTATGAGCCAGCTGGGTCTTCCCTGACCTGGAAGTGAAAGTGAAGCAGATATGAGATGCAGTAAAAGTTAGATAAAGTGCATAAAGGTTTAAGATTATCTTCATGATTCATTAAACTGCTTCGAGTAATACAAATATAGTAAACACTGTTTTGTTTCATCGTGAGATCTAATACCAGATTTAGATATCAGGAACATGTTAGGCAAAACACCGATTTGGATATGCTACGAGTAAGCGGTAAAAGGTGTTTATAATTCTTTAGCACCTAAGTTAAAACAGGAGATGGCATGTTTATGAACTGTAGGATGCACTGCCACACCACCTAAAAGATTAGACATTTGAAAAAGGAGTTGAAAGGTTCATAAGAAAAAGGATGAGACAGTCTGGGAAAGGCCTTGCATAACACCATTAAATTGAATATGTAACATGGAAAAGACAGGCTTAACTACATTCATTTAGAAGTATATGATACCAACCATAAGACTATCCCGCAGAAAGAAAGAAAAAAGGTCAAGAGAATAAAGAACGTCTACCCACCGGAATTCTCCAAATGCCTCTGTGATGCAAAGTGTTTCAATCCCTCCTTCAACATTAAAAGTCCACCGATTATACTTATATGGTAACTGAGGTATGATTGATCAGAAAAGAGTCGAAGGAGATATGTTACCGCCAAGCAGATCATCAAGCGCCTGGCTCCCAGTGGTAATACGGACAACAGATTTCCGCTTGAAAAATAATCACAATAAATCAAACATCCACAACTGTAATAACCATTATGCAGTAATCAACAGCACTAAAGCAGTATCACAAAGAAGTAACCATTTGTCCATTACAGCTAGCTCTCTTTAGTAAACTACCATCACATAGCACTAAGATATACTCTAGTTAGTAGTTTAATCCTACTTTCTTACCTTGAGGAGAAGGTCACTTCCTGTCATGAATCCTTGGCTCTGCGATAAACAAAGAGCAAAGCAAGATCAAACGACCATACCATACGGTACTGATGCCATGAGAGATGTAAAATGTCCAAACCAGCAGTTTTTCGGCTGCCTCACAAATCTTGTCAACTTTTGCTTCAGATAAACCTTTGATTCCTGTAAGGCTCTGCCAGATATATTCATACAAACATATGTTCAGAACATTGAGCATGTGCAAGAAACAGATGTCAAAGAGAAATCAACGAAGCAAGCCGTGCAACCAATATTTCTAGAAAATTGCATTGAAAATTAGGAATATCAAGCTCAGTACCTTTTTGGTATGCATCATGAGGCCATTGCAGGTGTAGATCCCAGCATCCTGCAGCTTCTTCACATCTCCTGCGTTTATCCCTTGAGAGATCACTGCACGGATAGATAAATAAGCACGATAGTTCATGAGTGCTGGAATCATGCTGAGAACTCAAAGTCAAAAATAATCAAATAGGGATTACTGCACAACTGGAGCACAAATTGATGAAACCAAATTTATACTCCAGTGCTGGAAGTGCATCAAATCACCTTCGTACAGCTAGTAAAAAAACTAGCAAAATCCAGAGAGAACGCGCCGAATTAAACGACCAACCAATTCGAATCCACTAATTTGTTTTGTCATTATGACAAATTAACTAATGATAACTTAAAGTAAGGATAAATTCAGATCCATCTGCCCAAAAACAGCGGTAGAACACGCCAATTAGCAGTTTAGCACGAATACCCGCACGCCCGCAACACGAAGATCAAACATGGAGACTAAATCCCCAAGTGCCTTTTGGGCCATAACATTATTTCAACCTCAAAACGCTCGAAAAATTGGGGAAAATGACAAAACGGAAACCACAAGCGCACGCAACAAAACCAACTAACCAACTGTTCAGACGATGGAAGCTCAAATCGCATCAACGTTGCTTCGGAACAGCACTGGCTCCGAAAGGCACGCACGAAACCAGAACCAAAATGCAAGGCATAACATCGCACCACCGCTCAAACGATCCACCGTGGTCAGAGATTTGGTAGGATGGCTACGCCGCAACGGGCTCCGCGCGCGCAGTCGCACACGCGAGGAACAAGTACGAGACGAGAGGGGAGGAGGTGAGGGGAGGCGGCGTGACGTACACTTATCGATGGACTCGAAACTTTCCTCCTCCTCCTCGATCCTGTCGGCCTCCATGAGCTGGAGCTGCCCGCCCTCGTCGGCGTGCCTGGAGGGCGCCATCGCTGCAAATCCACGCGCCTGCGTTGCGATCGGAGAAGTTAAGCGCAAACGCCGTAAGGCGGAGAGTGGGAGAGGAAGGAGAGGGCAGCCGCTGGCCGCTGCGTACCTGGAGTAGGTGGAGGCGGACGCCGCGAACTCGGTGCGGGCTTGGAGCAGAAGAAAGCGGGGCGAGACGAAGGGAGACTGGGAGAGAGAAGTGGATTGTGTGTGTGTCGGGTGCGGCGGTGCCGGTGCCGCGGTGCGCGTGGATCATTGCGACTGCGAGGTGGCGAGGGCATTTGAAGGCCAAGCGAGCCTTCTTGCTCTGAAGGCTTGTTGGGCCCGTCATCACATAGGCTGGAATGAAGGGTCGCAGGATCCAGCCCATGGGCCATGGTTCTCTTGCCAATTTGAACACCATTTCCTCACTTGAACTTGAACACCATTTCCTCGCTTTGAAACAATGAACGAGTAACATAATTACCTGCAAGTGTGATAGATACCGAAAAACTAGGGTGATGTAGAATAGAAAAGAGTACATCCCACCTATCTCGATACCCATTTGCAAGGGAAGTAATCATCATCATAACATCAATGTCATTTGCAGGTACGAGAATTCAAGCATCCAAATACAAATATTCATAGTTCACTTCATTATACTTAAAATACCGACAGAAGGAGAACAAGTTGATCGAAGCGTCCACAAACCAACAGTGTACTAGATAATTGAAAAGGTGGGATAGTTAAAAAAAAAAAAAGGTCGGATAGAATGAAGCCAGCCCCTATTCTGCAGCATGCATGATTACAGACCGACTGGACTGGCTATCCACTTGCATAAGCAGCAAGACAGTCAACTACACTCCAGGGATGTGCGGGGCCACTTTCTCTGTCAAAGTTGAAGGACTGAACGCTCCCATCTCTGAGATGATGGGCGCCAATCTGCTCGACGCCACCTCTCTCGCCCAAGGCGAGGCCCGGGTACACGGTGTTGGCGTCGACACCGGGGAACACCTGCGGGGACACAGAGAGCGCTCGATACAGCCCGATGAAGACGGCGCGGCCGCCGAGGCCTCGGGCAGGCATCGTCTTGCCCCTCTCCAGGTTCACGCGGTACACCTTGTACATCCTCTTTTTATTCCTCTTGAACTCGTCGCGCTGCCGGTGGTCAGGGTGCACCCGTACCCGCAGCATGCGGTGCACCAGCATCAGCTCCCCGCCGTTGTCCACCAGGTGCACGGTGTCCGTCATCCGCTGGTACGGCATGGTCAGCTCAGCAGCCACCACCAGCCGCGGCGCCAGGCCTTCTCCCCGCCGCTGGTGTCCAGCACCATGACGGCGCGGTCGGAGACGCCGTATAACCGGCCGGCGAACGTCGTGGCGGGAAAGAGATCATCTTCGCTGTTCCTGAAGACAGTCCAGCGCTTGTCCCCTGGCTTCGCCATGGCCAGCGCAGCGGTGCGGCCGTGACCGAAATACCTGACGAAGATGGTGCGGTCCTCGAGAAGGCCGACACTGCTCGACCAGTAACGGCCAATGTACCCAGGGCAAAAGCCATCGTCCTGCAGGCTGATGAACGGAGGGAGCTCGGCCGTCTGGCGCGTAAGCGGGTTCAGCAGGCGGACAGCCCCGCTGGCCTTGCAGAAGAGGACGAGGAGGCCCTCACTGGAGGAAGCTACCACGCCGTGGTCGCGGAGCTCGGGAACGTCCACCTGAATGCACTGACCGGTGGACGCGTTGAGGAAGTGCCGCCGGCTGAGGTGGGGGCGGCGCCGGCGGCCAGATTCTCCTTATCCCCTAGGAGCATGATCCACCTTCGGGGAAGGAAGCGGGGGTCCTCGAGGACGCCGCGCGAACGCGGGTCCGCACAGCATCTCCTCCACGGGCGGCACACGGCTCGGAAGCGGATGTAGTCGGCCATCTCGGTTGCCAGGACGCGCTCGGCGATCAGACCCGCCGGCCCGTCGCCGAGATTCGCCCAGTCTCTCTCGCTCCTCCCCGAGACGGCGGTGCGTGAGCGCTTGGCCGTGGCGCCCCAGGAGGAGGAAGGGATGATAAGAGGCACCTGGGCGGCGGTGGCAGAGCAAGGGCGCAGGTTCCTTGGCTTGGGTACTCGAGCAGAAGAGATCGCAATCTGGGCGGCGGCGGCGTAAAGCTCTGACCCATCATCCCACTTATTCCTCAGTCGCCTCAATCGTTTCCGCCGCCGCTGCGAGGAGGATGATCCGCCAGTTGCAGCTCGTATTCCCGTTGAACCAGCGCCACTGCCGGCGATCTGGTCTCTGCCGTTGAAGGCTCGCTTCCCCACCATTCTTACTCCCCCAACGGAGAGCAGCCTGGAAGCGCCGGATGGAATGGGTCAGCAGCACTCTTGGGCCCACCCGATAATTATTCACTCACCTGGAATTTTCCACCGCGTTTGGGCCTGTTTCCTAGTGTAACAAAAATTGATAAGTGAGTCTATGCTACGAATTTCGACGAGTCACGAAGAAAGGTTATGCTACGAAAACTTAGTAGTCACCGGTAGGTGGCCGTAGCAACGTATATATATACTTCTTATTATAATATATATGTACCAGGTACAGTACAGACTAGGATTCGGTATTGATTCCGGACCTCTTTTGCCGGACTATTTACGGTTGGCACTTCCTTTTCTTTCGGTTTCTTATATTACACACACATAAATAAAAGTAAAGAAATCTATTTTTTGGGGAAATAGATTTTACTTTTCCCTTTTTTTTTATTATGAAGCATCTGTTGTTTTTGTATATCCGAATTTATTTATAGTATAACGGTAAGCACCATATAAGGGTATGACATCCGAGCTACAACTACAATGATAATCTGCTCAGAATACTGCAAGCATAATACTCTGCTAAAATGGTTGGTCCTGCTGAAAATATCTGCAGCAAAAGCTAGACATATCAATGTCCCCCAGAAGCAACAGGCTTTCTTTTATCACGCTTTCTCAGTCTTTTGTCAGGCGGGATAGGATCTTCCTCTTCTTGAGGCCTTGTTATTTCCTCTGCGAGTGTTGGCCAGAACTTGCTGAGGTTTGTTCGAGCCTGTACACGCCAGTTAACCCTCTGTTATTCAACTGAAAAAACTAACATACTAGTATAAACTTATAGAAATGCAATTCAATACCTGAGCAATGATGTCCCATGTTTCAGGATGTGCACCTTTGTATGTCCTGACGATTTCTGTCTCTTCACTCAGCAAAGCTTTAACGCATTCAGCACAGGAGTCCGGGAGTGACGACTTAATGTGGTATCCCCCTCCAGGGCGAGAACCAACTTCCCGTTAGAGATGTTCTTAATCTGAAAGAGATGAAGTGTATTGATATTAAAAATGAGATGGCAGAAAACTAAACAACATGTGCAGATACAATCAGGACCAAAAACAAACCTTTCACATGTCAAATTACATGAACTTGAACAGACATAGTAATGGCTAAGTATAAAAGATGGTTCCGCAAATAAACAAACAGGGGAGAAATAATACTCTTTTATGTTGATGTATACTAGTATAGATTCAATGTCAGTAAAACGAGCTTCCAAACTACTTCCAAGTCTCTCCAACATCAAAAGCTAAAGATCTATCATGTGTACATTCGATCAACAAAGAAAAGCTCTACTACATGCTAAATTTTGATGTGCCAGGCAGAGAGCAATATGGTGAGCAAGGTTCGAAAAAGATAAGTATCATTTTTAAGAATTCATCATGCTGACCACAGATTTCAAACTGACCATGAAACTGAAGATATTAATGCAATGTAGTTCATACAAAGTTAATGCAAAAAAACAAAGTAGGGATATGCAAAAATGAGAACAATGATGTACAGTGAAGTATAATTTAAGAGTTCAAATTATACTTACCCTCCGAACAAGTTCACCATAACAGGTTGGATCGACAGTGGATTCACCCATGTCATCATGAATTGCTGTAAAACAGAAAAAGGACAATTGTATGCAAGTAATATATATAATGTGCTCTTAAATTCACTGCTACAAGGAACAACATAGTTCATGTTCAGAAAAATGGTTTACCGGCATCAAACCCTGCTGAAACCAATACAAAGTCAGGCTGAAACTCTTGAGCAACAGGTAAAAAGAGATAATCAAACACTGCAAGCATATCACCATTTGTGATGGCATGGTTCAAGCTGGCATTGATAGTATAACCCTCTCCATTTTCATGCCCAATGTGCTCTAGCCCCTTCTTAGTCAAAGTACATGTAGGATACTTATCGTCTCTACATAACTTAACTGTTAGATTCGATAAAATATCAATCAAAATTCAGCAAAATATCATAAAGTACCTCTGGATGGAACAGAACAAAACTCTGTTGTCATTATAAAAAATACTCTGCGTGCCATCACCGTGATGCACGTCGAAATCAATTATCAGAATCTTTCCTATATTCTGCATTGACATAGAACAAGTAAATACTAAATTTTAACAGAAACAAAACTAACTTTTCAACTAACAAAACTTACCTGCTCTTGTTGTAAGTACTTTGCCCCAATAGCAGCATTATTAAGAAAGCAGAATCCACAAGCATAAGCATAGTGAGCATGATGGCCCGGAGGCCGTACTATAGCAAATGCTGATTCATAAGAGCCAATGGATACCAGACGACATGCCTAAAATTATATGTTATAGATTGTTAATAATAGAAAAGGAAACTCCTGTACTTTTTACATGGCAAAGCGCAGGCATGCATTAGACGCATACCTCAACAACGGCTCCAGCAGCTAAATCTGCTGCATGGCTTGTGCCACCACTGCACCTTATGCCTTTCTCATAAAAACCCTTGTAAGGGTGGAGTTGACTTCCTTTGAGTGGCAACTGTTTAATAAAATTATAATACGGTTCACTATGCACTGCGAGAACGTGGTTCTCATCAACAACTTGAGCTTTTGAGGCCACAGCACATCTGCAAAAAGTAAGAAATGCATCGGCAAAATTTTTGTATCCTTGATAATAACAAGCTAAGAAAAACTAAGAACGTGTTCATAAGCTACCTTCTAAGCAGATCCTCCTCCTCCAACTTTTCAATTATAGCCGGTATACGCTTAGCGTTCTCCATATCGGATTTTATGTTAGCCCGATGGTTACACATTTCATAATCATAGATAAGGAACACCTTGGATTGGCCCTTTCTATCTTCAGATGTTGAAGCATCAACAGCTTCTTCCCATGAAAGATCCAGTAACTTAAGGGAATTCTTCCAGTTTCCCCTTTTCCTCAAAGATCCAGTGGGTCTTCCAACTGCTGGATCATGGTTCTGCTGTTGTTGGCGTCCATGGTGACATTCCAAAATTGTAGAAGTAACCATGCCTGAAAATAATGATAGAAAATGTCAAACAACTGAACAAATGAGAGCCAAGGGGAAAGCAGGAGGATATTATTTGAAGGGTGAAAGATTATTCTCACCAGTGGGTTCAATGAAAACCTTGGTTTGGCCCTTTCCTGCAGTTGCATGAGCTTTCTCAGTCTGATTCATTTCACTTGTTGAAGTTTCAGCAGCTTTGTCGAATGAAAGACTTGGTAACTTAAGGGGCTCTGTCCAGTCTCCACTTTTCCTCATCGATCCAGCAGGTATTCCAATTACTGGATCCTGGTTCTGCTGTTGTTGGAGTCTATTGTCACATTCCAAATTATTTGCAGAAGTAGTCAGACCTGAAAATAAAGAGAACAAATATCAAACAAGTGAACAAATGAGAGCCAAGGGTAAAAAGGAGGATATTATTTGGTTTGGAGAGTAAAAGATTAATCTCAGGTCTCACCAGGGGGTTCAATGCATATATTTGACAGCACATTTATTCTTGAGGCAGTAGCAGCTGATTGCACACTAAATCCCAGAGTTTTCAATGCTTCTTCATAATTCTGCAGTTTGTATTGACAATGTCTGCAGAAAGGTTACCATTTTTAGTAAAATGTGTCAGTACAACTAGTAATAAGTTTTGAACAAGAGGAGTATAATTAAACTATATGGTTTCCAACATGCTACTTACCCCTTCAGGAAGTATGCTTTGCTAAATGAATCATCCAAGGCAATTACTTTATTACAATCAGAAATAGCTTCTGCAAATAAGCAGAAGGTGATCAAGTTCAGAATGATGTAATTCAACAGGTTCTTTTATTTTGTTCAAATCAAGCATCAAGGGAAATGCACAAAAGTAGAGGCATACCACAGTAATTTCCAGTTTTACTATGAATCTGAGCTCGACACATGTAAATTTGAGCTGTGGGATATCCAGTCTCAATGGCCTGAGTGAATAGACGAAGTGATTCATGAAAGTCATCGTTAAAGAAGGCCTCCATGGCATCAGCCTTAAGCTTAGACACAACTCTTTGATACAATGCTATATTGGCAACAGGGGCCTTCATATCGCTAATTGGGTAGACATTAACCCCTTTCTCGTTTGTCAGAGTAGCCTTTTCTGTTACAGAACTATCCAGACCAAGCAAAGCAATCAAGTTACCACAAGGAACACTCTCAACTGACAGATCTTTTCCCCCCACCCATATAACAGGAGCTAGAAAATTGTTGGGTTCCTTCAGGCCAGGAAAGGAGCTGGGATTCATGATCCTAACCTTCATACCAGTTGAAATTTTTCCTGAGAAAACACGGCCGAAGGCAAAGGAACTGCCCTTGTCAGATGCTGGAATCATATTGGAAATATACAACATAAGAGGGCCATCCGGATCACAGTTTCTGAGGGCAGTCGCATAAATATCAGCAGTGGGTCCAGCATACAAGTTCTCCACACGATACTCTTGGGCAGTTAAAGGGGAAGGAAGGTGGAATACCATTATATCAAGCAGTGCATTACTTGCTGGAAGCCAAGTTTGCATAACACGCTTCATCAAAGCCTTGCCCGTCAATTTTTTGTCATCAGCGGTCAAGGTTACTTTATGCTTTTTCAGCATGGGCCACAATTTATCCTTCTCACTGTTGAAGCAAGCATTGATAATTTCTTTAACTGGATCATAGCAGAACTGAACAAATCCCCTCTTACAAGTAGAAGCACCACTTGGCTTCATGGACCATTCATTTGTATTTGAGTCAAAAAAATTGTTGCCCCAAAGCCTTTCCATCATCTTATCTTCACTGAATCCAAACTCAGATGCATATACCTTGGCAAAAGTACCAAGGTGGTGTTTGGGTACCAGTTGGGTTGGGGATAGGGAAATAGAGCGGGTTATGACAGCCTGGGTTGAGGTTAGGGATAGTTGTTTTTTTTCAATTCCCTTGTTCGGTAGCGACATGGTTGGGGATATGGAAATAATGTGGGGCCCGGGCTTGTCTTTCTTCTCCCCGTAGCTCCCGGCGACCAGAGCTCATTCTCCAATCCGAAATCTGCAACAACTATCTCGACAAAAGTAAAATCAAGTAGCAAAAGTCGGTCGTATATCTATACTCCAATCGATTTTGTGTTTATTTGCACGGATTGAAGCTTCTCACTACCCCCAACAAGCCTTATCTTTTCTGCATGTTCCTTCTCATGTTCTAGCCCATAGAAAATCGAATAGCAAAACAAAAATAGAGTTTGATTCTGAATCAGGCAGCGAGCTTGGTGCTGTGGTGCTCGCCTGGTCAACCAGTAGCATACTTGTCTAGCGCTCATGCTCCCCAAGCAAGCGAGTGGCAGGGGCTCGCACTGGAGCTCCCATCAGGCAGCCTGTACAAGGATCCCGCCACTATCTAGACTCCGCCTCGCCGTCATTCGCGTTGGGCAGATGAGCGCCGGGAAGCGGTCGCGAGTCCGGTCGCCCCGTCGTCCTCGCCGTGCACAAGCCCCGTCGTCCAATTTCACTCCACATCGACGCGCTTCGTTTCCGGCCATAACCCGCCCCCGCAGTGGGATGAGATAGCTAGGAAATGAGTTGCTTATTTCCCTATCCTCAACTCACTCATTTCCCTAACCCAAGTTCCCAAGCAAAGGAAATGAATTTCCCAGCTTCCATTTCCCTAACCCACCCTCTCATTTCCCCAACCCAAGCCCTATCCAAACACCACCCAAGAGTAAAGGCCCAGCCGTACAAACCAGCAGAGAAGATAACTGTTCCATTCTCAGGTAAGGGCCTGTTCGTTTCCCTATCTAATTTTTAGAGAGATAAAATCAAAGAGAATTTTATCATTTTGAAGTATTAAATAAAGTCTAATCTCGAAACTAATTGTAGACCCCTATCTAATTCACGAGACGAATCCAACGAGGATAATTATAGTGTTATTAGAAGATGTTTATCTGTAAGCATCACCTGTAGTAAAATATAGATTAATTAGGATCATTAGATTCGTCTCGCAAATTAGAGGGGGTCGCGACATAGGTTTTGTTATTAAATTAATAAAATTACTACTAAATAGTAAGATTCTCTTTGACGTGACAAGTATCTAAATTTTAGAGGTGGAAACGAACGGGGCCTAAGGCTAGGATATCACCAAGAACCTTATCTGCAGTGCTGGATATGGTAGCATTCACGTTCTCAATAGTGCGGGAGATCATTTGGTACGCTTGTTCACCGTCAACTTGATGCCCTAGGAAAAAGTTCTCCACATTATTTAATGCGAGGACAGGCATAATCCTATCACCAAGGGCCTGTAGCAGTAAAATATTGGTTTGAAGATCCATTCCTTCAATACAGTCAACCACCACCAAAGCACCATCGGTAATATGCATTGAATTTGCAATTTCTGATGATAAATCCTCCTGCCTGGGCATGCCTATGAGGTTGATTAGGTATTCACTCCCAATCTTCTCATATTGTGAGGTCTGCAGCAACTCATCAGGTACCTTGTAGTAAAGAGATATACTACCATGACGCTCCTGAAATTCAGTCATTCCGGCGCCTCTTTGTTCTAAGGCAACAACCCCAGCAGCTTCCGCATGCGAATCTGTAAGTGTAGATTTGCCTGCAAAGAATTAACACGATATCAGTGCAAAACTCAACAATGAAAAAATGATATAGAATAGTGATTGATAAGATTACAACATCGATATTCAGCTTAAAATGTATAACAGAGTAGCACAACAGTCAGGGATATACAACAAATCATATGTTGTTGATAGAGACAACCGAATACATTGTTGTCTACATCACATAATTACAGACACGATGTGACCATAATGTCTGCAACAACAACATGAATTGTTTTTTAAAAAACAAAAACATCCATATGGGATGAACATGTACACATAACTTCCAGTAAAAAAGCATGTGCACATAACAAAGCATGCATATAAGCATCAATTGCAAAGCACAACACAGTACTTAATATTGAGAAGAGCATACCATAGTCCTGGCAACCGATGATACATACGTTGCGTATGTTACTGCTCATAGCCATTATGTGTTTGGCTTGATCACGAGTGAACTTCACCATCATGAGTCTTATATAGTCCACAGTAAAATGCGTATTCCTGTTGCCAGAATAAAAAAAATACTAGTAAGAATACAAAAAAAAAACTTAAGGGAACACGATAGACAATATTCGCACTGGCAAAGCACTAGTAAGTATCCAAAAAACTTATCAGGATCTGAGTCAAGTAAGAATAAACTGGGACTGCAAATGTCAAAGCGAAAGAGACGCTTAAACTATTAAGCTGCATGATGTGTGAAACAGGAAACGAGTCCTCCACACCAATGATTAAACATATTTAAACTCATATATGAGCTATTTACCTAGAACAAAGGTGCACACGCAGTATGACATTTAATCTAGGTAACAAAGTATAAAAGGTAATATGACTGTTAAACATAGATTAGATAAGAAAGATGTGCAGTATGACATATAAATTTTCTAAAACAATAGAAAGTACTGAGACTAACTTCAACAAAGTGGATGTAACAATGAGTTGGGCTAACACTGGTAGTATATGTTTTTCAATGAACAGGGCATCAAAACTTTGGTGTTGTTTGGATCAGCGCTGGTAACAGTTATCAAGATCTTCAGAAGTACATATGTTGCATTAACAAGTGCTTTAACACAAAATCAAAAGCAGAAGAGCAGGAGGAAAGGCAAAAATTGGGGATATGATTAAAACTTAGCTGTTGGTTAGAATGATGCAACTAGCCACATTTTAATCACAATGCAGTTGCTTTTCTTAAGTGAGCCATGGCATTTCAGAAACGAGGCAGAAGTTATGAAAAATTATCACGAAATGCACGACTTAATCTGATCTACACAATAAAAATACAAGAGCAATAATGCTCAATATATTCCTAACAAACCAGCCACATAGGAAATTACTAATCACCGCTATCACAGTCATGGAGTAAAAAGTTGCTAACTGGCGTATAATGGGGTCCTAGAGCCAGAGCATGTCTGAACATGTATTTCAAAAAGACAGATTAGTTGATTTCATTTTCTTCTTTCTTGCCTAAATTCCTAAACTACCTAGGCTACCTATATATCCCTAACAATTATTTCAGGTGCAGAATAGGCATTGTTGACAGAGACAGCATATATGGCACAAACTTAGAGCTGTACTAATATATGCCTGAAAGCCTAAGGAATTTGAGAGACAAAAACATTCTCAAATAGTAAAATCCAAGTATAAATTTTCGTGAATAGTCATGTGAGGAACCTCCAATAATGTACAAGTGTGCAAAATCTAAGTAGAGAATATGATAATAAAACTTTATGGAGACTAATTAGAAAACCTCAGCACGACTTTGATATGGTCCCCATTTCAAAATCATGTCAAATTCTTTGTCCAGTATTAATCATAAAAAGATACCCTATGAGTAGCTAGCACACTCAATACATGAAGGACCGAAAGCCCTAGCTAGCTCTGCGTAGCTTCCCAATTACCATTTGTATAGCACAAAATACTTCCTGAAAAACCATTAATTAAATTGAAAAAAAAAGAGCGCTACTTCTTCCCAACAATTCAGGGGTACACTCACAAATCTGTAATTTGAGAGGTGCATGCAGCAAAAGTACATCTACGATCCAGATGATGCTAGGTTAATTAACCAGCAATCGAGCTTGGTATATTAACCAATTTGCATTACCCCGGGTTATAGGACAACGACCTCGTGACCATTCCCACAAAAACATCACTGAACTAAATCGTTTTTTCTCCTGCGAGGCATCAAATTGCGGGAAAGCAATACCGTGGCGGATTTCTTTAGGAGGCGACAAAATCCCCTCTCAACGAAAACCGATTTCGGCAATGGCCCCGAAAGGATAAGTTACCAAAAAAAGTCGAATATCCACATTTCACCGTGATTAAATCACACCGATACACCCAGCTGCCGCTAACACCAGTAAAGGGAACTCCAAAAACAGCCCAAAAATTCCTCAGAACAAGGCCTAGAACAACCCACCACTGCATCCTGCTACAAAAACAGCAATCCCGCCACTATAACCCACAAAATATCCAAAAACTCTCGCTCAAAAGACCCCTGAACCCCCAACCCACATTGCGTCTGTGATGATCGGAAGCCCTAGAGCGAGGAAAACGAGGATTCGCGATCGGAGATGGGGAGCGGAAACAAAATTAAGAACTCATACCGGTGCACAGGATGCGATCGGAGAAGCACTCCACCTCGGGATTAGGGTTTCACGCTCCCTGCTCTCTCTATCAGAGATTCCACCCCCGCTGCCTGGCTCCTGCTCCTCCCCTTTCGCAGCCGTCGCCTAAAACCCGAGAGGAAGAGGAGCTATCTCCGAAGAAAGGTGGTCTTTAATAATTGGGACCGTGACTCTCCCCGGATCCTCTGCGTTACTGCTGATGTATTAGCAGTCGCTGACAGGTAGACCGGTTTAATAATTGGGACCGTGACTCTCCCCGGATCCTCCGTGTTACTGCTGATGTATTAGCAGTCGCTCGCGGCTGCGGCTTCTCTGTGCCGGCCGTTCTGTGCCCATTCGTGTGCCGGGTACACACGGAGACAATCCAACGGTCTGAATTTTCATTGCCTGTCAACCGAAGGGTGACGTCATCCAGTCCCGTGAGTATGGATTTATTTTTTATTTTCTCGACGTGTCTCTCGTGCCTCTATCTTCTTTTAGTTGACCGCTCCCCAATCGCCATGCAAAAAAATTATCTCTCAAATGAGCTCTCTTCCCATACCGATGGAATCTCGGGGGCGGGGGGGTGGGAGGGGAGTCCGCTCGACGACATAGAAGTCGGCTGGGGGTGTGCGGAGCTCAGGTTTGATTGGGGTCGGGATCACTCTTTCCTCCTCTCTCTCCATTTTTTCCCCACGCCACCATTGTTGCAAGCACGAGCTCTCATTGAGCTGCTGCTACGCTCACCACTCCACCATAGCCCGCAAAACTCCGTGAAAGAGAAAGAGGTTGCGCCTGGACCCGTTCCAGCTTGCCATGGCGTCTATTTGTCTGCTCCCTAACCGAGCCCGACCAATCGCGCCCTTGTTCCTTGAGTACGGCAGCAGGAGGAGCACACTTTGAGTTTCGCCACCGATTATATTTTCTTTTTGTTTGATCCCTCTTCGAAACGTGTGGCTCCGTTCCCTGCGGACGGATGTTATGGGTTGAAGATGAGAAATTATCACGGCCCAGCGTATGACGTGGGAATATGGATTGCCTCCACGTGTGCCGGCACCCGAGAAGGGCACATACGGCCGGCACGGAGAAGCCGCAGCCGTCGCTGGTAGGTGCCTTTCCGTTCCCGTCCTTGCAGTGACTTTTCTTTTTATTATAATAAATTCAGTAAGGCTGCGTTTGGATGTAGATATTCAGCCTTAGAATTTGGAATTGGCATTGGTAGATCTGAATGTCGTTGTTTGGATGTCATGGAATTCAGAATTAGAAACTTAACTCAATACCAAGCAGAATTCATCACCTAGTCAGCCCCTTGTTCCCAATACTTGAGCCAACCTCCTTCGTATTGGAGGAAATCGTCATCATCTTGCAATTCTATCTACATCCAAACAATGCCTTTGGCATTGAACTCAATTCAATGTCTAGGCTGATTTAGTATTGATCTCAATTCAATGCCAAGCCCTCCAATATCTACATCCAAACGAAGCCTAAGAGGTATGCTGCGGTAATTTAAATTGTTTAGGATACGGGCGGATATAGCTCATCCCATATCCTGTCCTGTATTTTTTTCTCTCGGATCCGGAGTCGGAGCGGATAGTGTCGGATAACTATTTGGCGATCCCATACCCTGTCTCATATTCTTATTTTGGAGTCGGAGTCGGAGACGGATATTATAATAAGATTCGTAAGAATAAAAATTACAACGTAGAAGTGTAGTTAAAGTAAAATTAGAGATATTAATTACTAATGTATAGGGAATAAAATAATTTTATTGACTATTTACATTAAGTATAGATATTTGTGATCATATTTTTCATTTATAATCATATATATCTAAATAAATTATAATAATTTCGGATTTCGGATGGATAATATTCATCCCATATCCTATCCCGCTTGCTTTTCTCGGACTCGGATTCGGATACGGATGATGTCGGATGCCTATTGATACATCCTATATTTAGCCATATTTATTTTTTCGATCTTCGAATCTCGGACGGGCGGATAGTCTCGTTTTCACCCCTAGATACAATAATGAATTAGGGGTATATTTGCATGGTTACAAAGGGGCAACGATGAAACGTCGAAAAAATGAGGATAAACTCATGCAATTATCTCAATAAAGTAAGTTATGATTCTGTTTATCAGTTTAAGATATATAAATAGAATAATTACATAAACCATATCATAAGTTACATGAGATTCTCGTCCCTAAGTCTTTTTTGTTACAAATCACTACACCTATTATACTTTGTTCCAAAAACCACTCTAATTTACATATACTTAATTGTTTCAACTTGTTTTCACTCATTTCGAGTAGCAGACTGTGTACTTATCAAATTTATGAAATTTTGGGAGTATATAATAAAAAATATGAATTTGCATTTCAATTTGAATGATATTTCAAATAGTTGGGATTAATTGAATTCCATTTTTCATGAAACTAAGGTGAATTAGATTCATATAAACTTTTTAACAATGTTAATTCAATGAACTTTGCTATTGTTAAAATTTACATCAGTGGAAACATATCAAACAATTAAACATTTTACTGGGACAATGTTTGCAACAAAATACGCTAGAGGGTGGATATTTGCAAAAAAAAAAGATTTGAGTAGGAATCTCAAACATCATGTGACTTATGGGGGTGGTTCTACAATTGTTCAAGATGGTAATGTAGATTTCTTTCTTTACAAAATGACCCTTACAACGGACATAAATCATGCATACATCATTTTACAAACCGAGAAGGACCACAAAGATAAAAGTTCATTTCACTACTTGTGATGAAACACTCTTCACTTTGCTCCGTGTAATTCTAAAAAAAATCAGGAGTTAAGAATGTTAATTTATGCTCCACTTGCAAGAATGACTGCATCAGCGGTCTGCAAGGAAATTATTTCCGGCCGCACAAATTAGTCATTTTGTCACATACTTTTGTAGTGTTTTCCTGAGTAAAAAAAAACAGTACCGTCGAGTTCTTCTCATGATAAATCATGCTATCATGAAAAAGAATATTCAGCTCAACTGAAGCATCCACTTAATGACAAAGATCAATATTAATTTCTTATTTCCTCGTTGTAACTGCTCAAACAGCATAATCGTGTCGCATTTGATCCTCACATGTACACTTACATTCTGATAACGCGCGAGCAGGAGGCATGCACACCCACACGCAAGTTGCCT
The DNA here is from genome assembly GCA_031894775.1 of Chloris gayana. Taxonomy (NCBI): domain Eukaryota; kingdom Viridiplantae; phylum Streptophyta; class Magnoliopsida; order Poales; family Poaceae; genus Chloris; species Chloris gayana. Next base: position 824,752 of record JAUNZO010005213.1, on the reverse strand, counting down.
TCGGCAAATTGGGAAGTAAAGATCGAAGTAAAAATAAGCACGTAAAATTCTCTGCACCTCATACCGCACCTTCAGCACCTGTACCGTGATCGTAGCGATCATAATCCACCTCTTTGAGACGCGACGCCTCCCGCGGCGCGCCGCCGCCGTAGCTCCTCTTGCACTCGTGGTAGAACACGGTGTACGCCATGGACGAGAACAGCACGAGGAAGAGCTGCGTAGCGCACGCGAACGCCCACCTCCACCTCCGTCTGCCGCTTCCTCCGAAGTTGGCGACGGCGTCGCCGAGGGCCAGCACCACCGCGATCAGGAACCCCTGCGCCCTTCTCCCCTTCACCGCTTCCCCGGCCCGTTGAAGCGCTTCGAGGCCGCCGTGGAAGCCGTCCTCAAGGACCGCGACCACCACCCCCACCGACCACACCATGGCCAGGTAGATGTACAGCAATCTTGCCGCGGCGGCGAGAGATACGGCAAAGAACACGGCGAGCCGGCACGCCGGACCGCCGCCTGCGGCGATCGTGTTGAGGGCCGGGACGGCGATGAGGGAGATCGACAGCACGGTGTACCCGACGGAGAGGAGGGTGGCGTAGAGGCTGGTCACCAGGGGCGCCTTCCACGATGCGGCCAGCTTCAGTAGCAGGTCGCGCACCGTCAGGTACTTGCCGGCGTAGGCCGCCGAAGCTGCGTGGACGACGGCGCACGTGGCGGCGAGGCGGCCGAGGTAGGACGCGGCGACGCGGGCGGCGTCGACGTGCGTGGCGGTGCCGGCGTCGGCCTTGAGGCGGACCAGCAGGTCGTAGAACTGCGGCGTGGCGGGGTGCTCCCTGCCCAGGGAGTGCAGCGTGGCGATGAAGCCGAGGAGCAGGGAGTAGACGGAGGCGTGGCTGTGGAGGAGCTGGAGGGAGCTCGGGATCAACGCGAGCAGGAGGCATGGGAGCATGTGCTTCCTGCTCCTGCACGCGAGGCCCAAGGCTTCGCTTAGAACTGCAACCACGCCACTGGGCGCGTCCATGGTTGCTGCTCCTTAGCAAAGATTCAGGCCGGCAAGAACTTCCACTCTGTCTCTCTATATGTCTCATCTCTCTCTAAAACATACTATCAAGACTTTGATGTGACATGTGATGTGTTTGTTACTTTGTTCCTTGTGATCTGCAGGCAGGCACAATGCAGTTTTCTAGAAGATGATAGCGAAGCCTGAAATATCTGTAATTGAATAGGACAAGTTGGAAGTTCCGACCCTGCTTGGAGAATATCCTCCTTTTCCTATCCAACGCTGTCATTCGAGCCTTGACAAGAGTTTTGCTGCTTAGTAAATGAGTGGGAAAGGAGGAAGCAAAATTTGGCCAGAAAAAGAAAGACAACTACAAAACGTGTACTTGAGTAGGCAAGAAGGTAAACAAATGGACACCTGCTAACCCGAGATGCCAGCTACTGTTTCACTAAAACATGTCGGATGGAAAAAGCTGAATTAGAATCCTGCTAGAACGGTGTATTTTCAGTTGACGTAATTGTCAATAAGTCTACCACTATTTCCGCACATTCAAAGGGTTAAAAAGCTGTTAGAAAATAACAGTTCACTTTCTGCAGATCGATCAGCAGCTGGTATTTTCAACATTACTCAAGTTAAAATGTAGAAGGGAGTCTGGAGTTCATTGCATCAAACCCATGTTGATTCCCAGGCGGCCAACACCGTATGAATTTACAAGCAACTACCTTTAAATCTAAATTCAAATTACGAATTCCATAACACGAAAGAAAGACAGGAATAAGGCCTCCATTAGGTAACGTTAACATCTCAGAATTCAGGGTGCCAGCACCAAAAATCAAAACAATACTTGAACTAACATTAAAGGGAACGAAATACTGTAATGTGGCAAGGTAGACCTATGTAGTATTTCACCAAAGTTTGAAGAATTTACTATTACTTAGAAAGTGATATGCTTCCTGCGTAAACACCCTTCTAAACAGCGATGGACCTTTTCAGGTTCACCATGCGTGTTGCTGAGGAAGAAGTCTGTCTGTGAGCTGTTCCCTGACCACCAGCCTGTGTAAAACCTGCCACTCTTCCAGTGTAACCAAGACGCTTACCTGGCTTCCTTTGCGATGGCACAAAGTTCTCCTGCCACCTACCCAATTTTGAAGGATCCTGATTGTCACCCCTGCGTTTAGGGACTTCCTCCTCCAATACATTGCCACCTGCAGCCACATATGCCTTCTCATTTCTCTCAACAATGATGGAAAGGTTATCTGCCATCTGAGAGAGCAACCTCAGCAACCTGGTTTGCTCAGCATTCTTGAAGACGAGGCTCTGCGTTGGTTGGTCCCAACTTGCATCAAGCTCCTCTAGTATTATCATCCTACTCACAATACTGTGTGTATGAGATTCACTCAGGTCAAACATTGCAGATAGCTGTGCCAGGCTCAGAGACCCATAGCAGGATGAATAAGAAATCAGATAGGTTTTAAGAGCTGCTTCTTTGATCTTATGCTTCAGCAAATCAAGAACATCCTCGCTGCTCCTCAATAGCCTCCAGATTTCCAAAGAACTGATTACGCTGAAAGCCTTCTCGTAATCGCCACTTTTAAGGGCTCTTGCAGCAGCCATAATATGGTCTCTTACATTCTCAGGAGGGCCAACAAAAGTCAGCTTCTCATTGAATTCAAGAAGTCCACGGAATGATTTGTACCCTGGTCTACGGTTGTCAGTATTGGCAACCATCCTTGGCACCTCTATCAACATTGCAGAAATGAAATAGGCGGCCTCCAGAAGATCATGATTTATATGCATGTGGTAAGGCATCTGCCACCTCTTCTCAAGTCTTTCCTGTAGGAATCAGTCGTTTAACAAGTTAGCATCTACACATGCCTTTTGTCTCATAGTTCCCAACGATCAAAAGAATATGGATACTGCAGAACGTTGTGCAATGATGTACGCATATATGATGTTTAGGGCAACAAATCTAGTTTCATTTGAACGATCAGTGCTCAAAGTAGGCAAAGGGAATCAATATAAGATGAATATGTAAACTGAAAACTGTCATAATTTGGACAAGAGAATGTTCTGTTTGGAATCAAATGGCATCTACAAACAACTTAGTGAACGATGGTAACAACTCAACTAGTGCTCTATAATCAGTGGAAAATGTACTGTACAAGAAATTCATTGTGATTTTTCATTCCTTAGTCTCTACGCCTAATTACCATTAGAACATTCAGTGTATACCAGATGGGCTGCCTTGCAGATAGAACCATTATCAGACTCAAACACAGGTCAAGAAAACCTATTGTTAGGAGTGGGTTATTATCAATTTATTGTGCATTAGTCCTACTCCTACAACAACATCCTGCTTGTCTGACATAGCATTGTAGAAGACATCATAGAAATAAAACAAATAGATACGGAGCAACAGATTGAAAGAATTAGCAAACCTACCCAATCTTTTTTGCAAAACAAGGGGCAGAAGACAGGTAATGATATAAAAAGCACCCAATCTTAATTACACAGTAACCACATGCACATACTTATAAAGTAAAAAACCTAATGTAAATAAAAAATATATATTTCGTTATAGACCCTTCTCTGTCTTCCAATGAACATGATTTTTTTTATTTAACTATATCAACACCTTGGAATGTGTGAGATGGTATAGTACCTGCTCAGGAGTCTTCTCATGATAACGACCATAACGGACACCTTGCGCGAGCAATTCTTTAACTCTCCCAGTCGAATATAACTCAGATAGACAATTATGTGCTTCAGCTATCAATCCAGCCCTGAAGGCACATAGACCCAGCTGCGCCATGACTCTGTTGAATAAAATCTGTGAAGATACGTCCATAAGCTTAACTCCATCTTGCAAATGGCTCATTAAGAGCATATCACGAGCAATTAGAAATTCATCACAGATTGCATGGTGGTATATGTCACATAGCATTGCCCTGGCTTTGGTCCTTTGATCTCCATACTTGTAAATTAAAGATGTCAATTCATCCATTAAATCTCTACTACTTGAAGGGAGAATAGGCCTTCGAGGCACGACCTCGGGAACAACGACAAATGGTGTTTGCCCGCTGCATATGTCAATTGCATTGGCATCTACATCTTCTACCTGCCTAACCAAGGTTCTCATTGCATCATACACTTCATGGGGTTTGTAGTATATCAGCTCAACTTGATGTAATGCAACCTTAGCAGCAGCCCTAAAGTTGCCAACCCTTTCGAGGTAACCCTGTATATTTTGTGCAGCAACCATAAGAAAGGGCTCATCCCTCAGCCTCTCAACATAATCTTTAGTATGTGGATCGATGCACTGCAAACTCTTGAAAAACTCAGAGTCCAGTCTCTCAACAAATGCAACCAAATCCCCTGACACATGGATAGTTCCAGTATAATCAGCATCATTATGAGTCTCTTTCACGTCAGGATCAACTGAGTTGTCGACCAAAATGTTAGGATACTGCTGCAGGATATCGAGAACAAGAAGAATGTTGTTAGCGCAGCTCTTCCATACACTGATCGGCATATGACCAAGCAAACTAGGATTGATGTCAAACTGAGCTGAAATCACATTGCAAAGAATTTCAAGCTTCTGCGAAGGCGTTTTGGCCACATCAGTCAAGAACGTGAGTTGATCCACCCTTTCTGTCCTCCCGGTACTTCTCTTGCCTCTTGATGCCACGATCTCCTTCAGCTTCTTATCAATAATCTCCCAAGTAATCTCACTTGGGTCCAAGGGGAACTTCTTGTCAGTGACCTTATTGTCAGCCTTCTTTTCCCCATCCTTTTCCTTCTCACGTGCCAAACTATTTATCTCTGTATCTGAATCTGTCTCATATTCATCATCACTGTCATCCTTTCCCTTGACATTTGCATCCTCCTTTTCAAAACACTTAGGATTCTCTCTGCACTTAAGTATCACCTCCGCATACTGCTTCTTGTTCTTCTTTAGGATTTGTGTCATTGATTTCATTGCCTTTCCATTGCTGCTGTTCATCTTCTTCTCTTTATTTGCAAGTGACTCATTGAGAAAGTCATCAAGCAGCATTAGAGCCATGATGTATGCATTTGGAAGCTTGTTCGACTCACTTACACGAGCCACCTTCTCTAGCTGCTTGTTGAGGTTCTCGTAGCAACTCTGGATACTAACCCAATCATTGATCTTCATTGCATTGCGCATCTGCTCAACCTTGGACCACATTTCCTCATTAAGCTTGACCTTTAATGGCCGCACTACACGACGGGTATCTGATTCATCACTGTCACTTGAGGTGTTCAAGTAGTATCGGGAATCCTCGCGTTTCTCTGGCTTTGGAGCAGGGATCTCATTAAAACTTTCCTCAGATTTGATACTCTCCTCATCTTCAGACTCACTATCTCCCTAAATTGAACAGATAAAAGAAGGCAATGCAAAGTCAGTACTAAATCAAGAAAGATCATCTATGATGTACAAATGAACCATCGAATTTAGAAATGCTACACACCTGTTGTGACCAAAATCGAGACATGGTTGAAGCTTGCTTGGTCAGTGCAACCTTGATCTCCTGAGTTCTACAAATTATACAAGATATAGTCTCAATGATAATAACAAAGCATGTGGCCAAATTTAATCAAAAGCGGTCACAATCACCAGAAGTTCAAACTAATAATAAACTGACGGTATCAAGACTTCTATGCATCATGTTGTTAAAACCTTGCTATCAAAATATATGTCACTGTTATATAAACTGATTATTAGAATAAGCAAATTGTTTCCAGAATTTAACATGCGCAGAACAAATAAGTATATTATATACAAGAGCCTTCCCATAAAATGTTTAGAACACTCAGTTCAAGATGCAGCCCCTAATCTAAAAAGGACGATGTGGCCATGAATCTTTCCTGTGGTTATTATGTCTATTGATTCATGGCCACATCGTCCTTTTTAGATTAGGGGCTGCATTGATCTACAATAGGACAAGAAAATAGCAAAAAGAAAAGCCATAGGCATGAACCAGAAAACGATTATGTACTTTATTGATAAAGCTCTATTATTGATAAAGCTCTAATACACCACACTCACAATCTTCCTTCAGTTACTGTTGCTACATACATATGAGTGGTGGAAGCAGAACCTTCCATGGGTTGCACTCTAATTGAGACAAACACAAAATCTACCCATGTAAAATCTCACGAGCTAAAAACACTATAGACCCCTATGCGACAATGTTATATGAACCTTAAGCGTACAAACATATATATGAACCTCATATGGAAAAATTACGAGAGATAAATAGAAAATTGGGTTCCCAATTGACATATTTGGTTCATCGCTGGTTATGTGTTCTGTTTATTTTATAAAATTTCAACATGAGAACTTGTGTCTCAATGATGCATTTGCATTGTTTCTGAAGTAGCAGTACCTAATCAATCAACATATAAAGATGGACGCATCTCTTCAGCAAGCCAAGTACAAATTACACTACGAATCAATCAATAATTTCACTCTGGAGAATCAAAAATAATAATAGAACAGTTCGCTCCGGGTTGGGCAAGCAGAAACCGCACCCATAAAATTCTGAAAACCCTAATGCTATATGCAGCCAACGAACCTAGGGCCTAGAAGGAGATGACCGCTACACAAGCATCTAATGACGGGCTTCCTTCGTCACCGAAATTAAAATCCACGAGGTCTATCGCTCCTGGAACCGTACAATAACCGACGGCACTAACGAGGACGACCCACTAGGTAAATGAGGGATCGAAAAGCGTGAGTGATAGTGCAGCATTACTTGGAAGCCGGAGGAAGGCGGGAGGGACGGCCGCCGGCGCGGTGCAGGCGGGGCGAGACGGCGTCGGCGAGCGTTACGGCGGGGCCGGCGCGGTGCGGTGCGGTTCCCTTTGGTTGGTCCTTCGGGTGCTGATGGTGATGGGGAAAGGGAGATCGGCGAATTCGAGGACGGTTTATATTGGGGCGGCGGCGGTCGGTGTTCGGGAAGGGCTCCTCGATTGGCTGCAGGAGAACAAGTGAACAAAAGGCCTAACGGCGACGACCCGGATAAAATTATCTTTAAGCCCTGTTTTGACGCATGGGCTCAGTATTCTTCCAGTCGGCCCAACATACGCTGAAAAGCCCAACACGTTGGAGGCTTTCGGCCCTCCAAGGCTCCCACGTCACTAGTCGATCCTAAAAGCTAAAACAGCCCACATAACTCTTGGGCTGGAGAGCTTTTCCCCCATGCAATTCGCGCGGTCGGCCTGCCATCAGTCACTTGCCTGTGTAAAAAGGTGCTGCCCATGGCGAGCGAAATTGGCGACTGCGTACAGCCGTACACTACTTTCACATAATCCATTGGCCGCTAGGACTCACGCCGTCCGCGCCCCTTTAGCTCTTCCGTGTTCTGAAATCAAATGATTCAGAAGTTAACAATCGTGCAACGGATTGATTAGCATCTTGATCTCCGTTGGTGATTGCGCGAACAAGGATGTGATCCGGTTATCAGTACGATGGTCCTTATTATATTAGTAGAATCCACTGATGTTACGCTTCCCGCAAAGCCTAATGTCGTTAACATGATGGCTCACAAACAAGTCGTACTACTACACTGCTCTCCTTCGACGGAGAATGCTGCCGGCGAGATGAAATTTACAATTACTTTATGATTGTAACAAGGAATACGTGGTACTTTGCGAAGCTAACTACTGACAGTGAGACTTGGGGAAAGTGTCGAATCCACACGATACTGCCCAATCAGCAGATCCCGGTTACCAACATGCTATAAAAAGGTTAAAATCGCATCAGTCGAAGTGTTGAACGGCTCTCCATCATTAACGGCCTTTTAAATTTATCATATCTAGGGTTGCCCATAGGTCAACTATAATATTTTTCTTATGGTGCACGCATTGACTCGTGATCTCAAGCAGCTAGTACACATTTCCAGGGATTCCTAAAAAGTGGTATCCATCACCTAAATTAAAACTTGCACGAGCAGCAACACTTTGTGATCATTTTTTTGAAATGCCTCGAGATGCCGTGTGTCGGTGTGTCAAACTCAAACGGGCAGGGATAAACAAGTCAAACAGTGCAAGTATTTATGCGGGGTTGCAAAGCATGCACCTACTAGCTGGATCCTGGATCAGGCATTCAAGGCTGCAATGATGGTGGCAGCGTGTTGCTCAATCGAAGAAGGCAACGGGAGTAAATGAGAGACACAAGCAGCTCGAAATGCTGCTGCTTTTCAAATTTCTGCTCCTCACATACGCGGTCAGGTAGAGGAAATACTCCATGGCTGCAGTTAACTACAGAAGGAAACGCAGAGGTTCAGTTCAGATGGCCGGAGATGTTGTGAACTGGAAAAAATTCAAACCGATTCCAACTAGGGAGACTGCTTCAGCTAGTGCGGTTACTAGACACCGAAACAGATTACACCATGTGTTTGTACATCATTGATGTATCGTTATCGACCTGGATTTTCTTTCAAACCCATGATCATGCACCATTTCTACTACTACAGTAGTAGAAAGATAAGCAACTTTTCTGCAACTTCAAACCTGAAGTTCAAAAATTACCCTGAAGAAACTCTACCAAAGCAATGCTGAATGTACAGGAAAATCAAGCCGGTGCAATCTACTACTAGTACTGTAGTCCACTACACACAATTCCAATCTCAAATGCCGTGTAAAAACGTCAGGAATATCCTGAGCTATCATCATCTTTACCTCGTATCCACAAGACAAGCAGGAGCATGCAATGAACAGGATGAACCGCACGAACAGCCAGCTGATTGATGCAGGCTCGTAGGCTCGTAGCTAATTGATGAGGATGAACAACCGGGGGAGAGGAGGGCTCAGGTTGGCTTGGCCTCACAGGTGGCCTCTGATCCACAGCAGCGTTCGCCGCGCGAACGACGGGGTCTCGTCGGCGCGAGAGCTCAGCCCGCGGCCATTACCGCCGCCGCACGCGGACTCGACGTCCCAGTCCACGACGCTGGCGCTGGCGCTCTTGTCCCACAGCGACACGTTGTACTCCGACTCCGTCACGGGGCTGACCACCGCGTCCCCGCGCGGCTTGTTACTCGCGCCCGCCGCCGCGCCGACGTCGCTCGCGGTGCGGTGCAGCGCCGCGGGCAGGCGGAACGAGAACGCGCGGCGCGAGGTCGAGCCCGACGCGGCGCTGCCGCCGCCGTCCTTCCGCCTCGCCCGCCGCCGCCGCCGCGCATCCATATCTTGGACACGGAGAAGCTCTCCCGCTTCTCCACCGCTGACGTGGCCTTGCTCGACTGCTGCTTGGTCGCCGGTGCCAGCGAGTCTAAGCCACGGAAGCTTCCCCGTTTCGAATGGCAGTCGCATTCAGACATTGCGACGCGGTGGCCCGACGCGCGCGTCGCCGCCGCGGGCCCGCGCTTCTTCGCCGGCGGCTTCACGGCCACGCGGAGCGCGGAGCTGTCGTCCATGACGTACTCGTAGGTGCCCATCGAGAAGCAACGCCTCACGTCCTGTCCACCCGCGTCACCGCCGCCTCCCTCGGCAACGTGGCTCCTGAACTTGCCCAGCTTCACGGAGACCACTACCTCGTCCTTCCTCTCCGCGTCGGCCTCCGCAGCAGCGGCGCGCTTGTCCTCCTGCTCCGCGACGAAGCTGAGCCGCGCGGAGGACGCCGCGTCGAGCCGGTCGGAGACGGAGCCCGCCTCGGACCCGGACTCGAGCACCAGCACCATGGGGCTGCTGCTGCTGCACGCGGCGCCGTACGGGGAGTTCGCGGCGAGGTCGGCGAGGAGGCTGCGGCGGCAGAGCGGGCACGTGGAGTGCGACAGCAGCCACGTGTCGATGCAGTCCACGTGGAACGCGTGGCTGCACCTGGGCAGCAGCCGGAGCCGGTCGTCGCCGGCGAACTCGCACAGGCACACCGCGCAGTCGAAGGGGTCCTTCCTCCCGGCGCCGACCACCGCGCCGTACAGGAACACGGGCAGCGTGTCGATGAAGGACTGGTCCACGCCCGCGTCGTGGAGGTGGAACAGCTGCCGGAGCTGGCCCTGGAACAGGGTCGCGTCGCCGCCGTGCGGCGCGGCGTCGAGGCCGCCGCCGCGGGGCGGCGGGCGCAGCAGGAACCGGACCAGTAAATGCAGGAGGCCCGAGACGAAGAAGATCACGGCCAGGATCAGGATGATGAGGAGCACGCTGGGGCTGATCCTGCTCTGGAAGCTCGCGTCGGCGCCGGACGACGCCGCAACTGCCGCCGCAGGCAGCGGCGGCGGGAAGAGCGGCGAGAGGAAAAGCTGCGGCGGAGGAGGCGACGGCAGGTACGGGAGGGGAGCTCGAGCGGCGACGTGGGCGGCAGGACGGGGTAGCTGACGGTCGCATGCATGGTGTAGTGGCTCATGGCCTGAGGCACCCGATCGATCTAGAGAGGCGGGCGCGGCAGAAGGAAGAAGACAATTCGGGGGCGGTCAGCAACGATTGTGGGAATGCCGCCTAAATCCTGTGTTGTCTTCTGGTCTTCCTCCCGCTGGTGTTGTTCTTGCGACGGAGATCGCAGAAATGGTGGAGAAGGGGGAGGGGATCATCACTGAAATTGGATTTTGTGATTGATCTCTGGGCGAATGAGCAGAGGGACTGAGGCAGAGTTAATTGGGACACGGCTCAAACAGGTGTGGGGTGTGGGGGGAGAGAGACGGATCCATAATGTGGGGAGAGAAAAATGGAGAGGGCAGGTCCACAGGGAAAGGAACGAGGAGGAGAAAAACGAAAATGACTTTTCTGTTGTGAAAAACAACCGAATCAGCTAGGCAACCACACACTATTGATGCACACACACAGAGCACAATATAGATGAACACAGAATATGATAGTGGACGGCTGGTTCTCTGTTTTTGTATTGATCTCTCAAGTTTACATATACAAGCTTACTGGTGAGTGAATCACCTTCGCATGTAAAGCACCAGCCCAATGGTTCTATTTATAGTCGGCCGGACCGGTGGCAATTTGGTAATTCAGCCCACAAAGTACTGTAGCAATTTTCTGTGTGCACCAAAACATAAATGCTTGTACCGGGCCATTAAAGCCTCTCCGATTCATCGTAGTGCTTCGGATAAGAACGGGTAGTAAATTGCTCGGTTTCATAACACTCCCCCTTGGGCGAATTACCACGCTATGTCTATGCCTCGTTAAAAACTCCTCCAAAAACCCGGTGGGAAAAATGGCGAGGAGAAAAGAGTACATGACATGCGTAAGTTGTGTTGCACTTGTTGCCTCGTTAAAAACCTTGCGTGAGAAAACCCGGTGGGAAAAACTCACCAAGGGAAAAAGAGTACAACGAGTTGGTTGTCGGGATCCGGTAATCTTTGGGACTACGCGAGTGATCTGCGGGATCACTCCCATGATCTTCGGGATCACGGGTATGGGCCAACCCTTTTGGTGATCTTCGGGATCACCACATGATCTTCGGGATCATGATCTCATTCTCCCCACGATCCTTGCAACTCTCTAAGTCGTCTCATGCCAATTCCCCGAACGCATCTATAGAAGCTAGATCGTTGGCGAGAGACTTAGTGAATAAATCTGCAAGATTTTCACATGACTTAGTGTGCGGGATATTGATTTCACCGCTCTTACGGAGCTCATGGGGGTAGAAGAATTTTGGAGCAATATGCTTCGTGTAATTGCTCTTCACATAGCCCATATGCATTTGTGCAACACAAGCGGCGTTATCCTCATAGATAACGGTGGGGGCAGCGACGGTGTCCAAGCCACATGACTTCGGATGTGGCCAACCATCCGTCTCGGCCAGGCACACTCTCGTGTGGCCTCATAGAGTGCGATGATCTCCGAGTGGTTGGTTGACGTGGCAACCGGAGTGCGCTTCACGAGACCGCCAAGCAATGGCTGCACCACCACGAGAGAAACACAAAACCGATGCGGGATGCGGCATTATGTGGATCGGACATGTAGCCGGCATCCACATACCCCACCATGGTTGGATCTTGGTTCTTCGGGAACCACAACCCAAGGTCCTGCGTACCTTGCGAGTGCCGGAGAATGGTCTTGACGCCAATCCAATGCCTTCGGTTGGGGCAGCACATGCACTGGCCAACAGATTGACCGCGAATGCAATATCGGGCCTCGTGCAATTCGCTAGGTACATAAGTGCTCCAATGGCGCTCAAGTAGGGAACTTCGGGTCCCAACATTTCCTCATTCTCCCCTTTGGGTACGAACGGGTCCTTTTTCACGTCAAGTGAACGGACCACCATGGGGGTTCTCGAGAGGGTGGCACTTGCCCATATTAAACTTTTCAAGTACCCTCTTTGTGTAAGTAGGCTGGTGCACAAACACTCCCCCGGGGAGGTGCTCGAGCTGCGAGGCCCAAGCGGAACTTGGTTTTACCCAAGTCCTTCATCTCAAACTCCGTCTTGAGGTAAGCCATAGCTTCCTCAATGTCCCCTGTGGTGCCAATGATATTCAAATCATCGACATAGACGGAGATGATGCAAAATCCACTCACGGGATTTCTTTATGAACACACGGGGGCAATCATCATTGTTTGTGTAACCTCTCTTCGGGAGATAGTTACTCAAACGGTTGAACCACATCCTTCCGGATTGTTTCAACCCGTACGGTGCACGCTGCGAGCGTACACTATACATGTTGCGATTTGGATTCGGACCGGGGATCTTGAGTCCTTCGGGGACTCGCATATAAATTTCCGAATCCGGTGACCCATACAAGTATGCGGTCACGACATCCATCAAGCTGCATATTGAGATTCAGATTAGCTGCCATAGATATCAAATATCGGAACGTGATCCCACTCATGACGGGAGAGTATGTTTCATCATAATCGATGCCGGGTCTCTGCGTGAACCCTTGTGCCACCGGCCTCGCTTTATATCTTACCACCTCATTATTTTCGTTCCTCTTCGGAGGAACTACCCATTTGCATCCCACGGGGATGACCTTTGGGAGTGTTGGGACTGCAGGCCCAAACACTCTTCTTTTATAAAGCGAGCGCAACTGCGCCTCGATTGCTGCTTTCCATTTATCCCAATCGAGCGCCTTCGGCACTACGCCATGGACTTTGGTTACGGATCCGGATCCATTGAGCAAGCAATCTTTGAGGCAAAGTTCACATTCACAATGGTGGTCTTTCTATTGAATAACTCTCCCGTGTGCACATAATTAGTGGAGATCTCATCCATATCCTCTAGCTCGTCGTGATTTCCCGAACGAGCGAGCTAGGGTGTTCCGATTTCCCGGTGCGCTTAAGCGCGCGCGATGCTGTCGGGATTTCCATCTTCGGGATGGGGTCCTTCGGGGACCATCCCAACTTCGAGGTTGGGTCGCCTCTTCGGGGGCTCCGTCTTCGGGACGGTGTCCTTCGAGGACATTCTCAACTTCGGGTTGAGCTTCTTCAAGCGAATCCTGGAGTGGGACAAGTGGCTCGCGGTCGTGCCTCCGCGGACGTCTCCGTGGGGCTTTGTCCCGAGCACCGGAGGTCTCCCCTCTTCCTAGGATGGGGGGTGACACCGAAGTCGGTAGCCTTCGGGGCTATCGCACTCTCTCCGGCGCATTCTTGCGGGTATATGCGACCTTGTCACTCCCTTGTGATCGGTGAAGGCATACGGCAGCTTATTTGCAAGATTTTGCAAATTTATAATCCGCTGAACTTCCGGTTCAGCCTCGCTAGTGCGTGGGTCTAAGGACTGCATCCCGGTTGCATTCCATTCAATTTCCGGCATTCTTCGGGATGCCGGTCTCCCTAATCTTTGGGAAATTGTCCTCATCAAATATGCAATCAGCGTACCGAGCCGTATGAAGATCCCCGAGTCATAGGCTCTAGGAATTTGATTATGGACGAAGTCTCATAACCAACATATATCCCCAACTTCCGGTGGGGTCCCATAGAAGTACGGCGAGGAGGTGGTATCGGCACATATACTTGCACAGCCGAATTTTCGCGAGATGGGAAATACTTGGCACTTTCCCACGCACTAGCTGCAAGGGGGATGTCTCATTATATGCGGTTGGCTCGAGTTGGATCGGTGCTGCTGCATGCAGCATCTGCATGGCCCCAACAAGCTGGTTGGGAGCCGACAATTCTGCAACGAGTGGACGAGCAATCCACTTTATCCTTTTGATCAAGGATTCAGCTAGGCCATTTTGAGTGTGGACATGTGGTGTTGAATGCTCTACCTTAATGCCCATAGCCATGCAATAATCATCAAAGGCTTTCGACCTGAACTCTCCGGCATTATCCATACGAATGGATTGTATGTGGTTATCGGGAAACTTGCCTTTAATCGATGATTTGAGCAATGAGCTTAGAGAATGCATGATTTCTTGTGGACAGACAGGTCCACATGACTCCATCCGGTAGAAGCATCAATCGGTACCATGAAATACACGAACGGCCCGAGAGAGGCTGAATAGGTCCACATATGTCCCCCTGTATCCTTTGCGGGAAAACGGGTGACTCATCCCTAATCTTCGGGAGGGATGGCCTAGTGATCAACTTCCCCTTTGCACAAGCCGTGCAAATGAATTCTTCGAGATTCGGGAAGTTCTTTGGCTCAATTTCATGGCCAGCGAGAATTGTTGATGATTCTTCTCATCATCCCCAACCCGGGGTGACCCAATCTTTCATGCCATGTCTTAAAGGCATCGGGGTCACGAAAGATTGTCTTCATCGCAACATATTCATCGGCGGGTTTAATGTACGTACGGTACAAACCCGATGGCGATGAAGGGAGTTTTTCAACCACATGCTTTTGATATCCATCAAATTTTGTGATGAGCAAGTATTCAATACCATGCTCGATCTCGGTTTCAGGTGGAAACCGTTTGCCGGATATCTTTAAAGCTCACAAGGGTACGCTTGGATTACGGATAGAGGATAGCATTCCTCACAAGTATCCGCGTACCCATAGGGAAAACTAGTGTGGCACTTCCGGTGCCCACAATATGAGCATTGCTTCAGGCAATGGTCATAATATTTCCGGACTTCTTGGTTAAAGTGTGGAAATACCTAGTTTCCCTTAGTATGGTATTGGTGGTTGCTGCTGTCTACGAGACAACACTCCTCATCCGCCATGGGACCCAGCCGAACACTGTATCAAATATCCTGGACATGATAAATAAAGATGCGGGAAATGTAAACACATAAAATGATGATAACTACGGGAAGAGCTGTTTGTAAAGACTTCGGGCTTTACAACGAGCTGCTCTTCGAGAGCATACTCATGACCCGATGCTGCTTCGGGAGCACTATTTACAACTACGGTTCTTCGGGAACCGTGTGCTCTTCAGGAGCACGACCCATAACCGTGGTTCTTCGGGAACCACGAGCTCTTCGAGAGCTTTATTACGGTGCTTACGGACTGTAACCGGCAGCATGCGGAACATTGCACTTGACATGGAGGGGACTACTCGAGGTCCCCGAATATGTCAAAGTCATCATCAGAAGGTCGTCCCCGCTATCGTCCTTTCGGACGTCTTCATCACTCGCAATGACCATGTCATTGGCGTGAGCTTCGAGCTCGGTGGTGAAGTGGGACTCGAGCCCGCCCTCGTTCTTACTTCGGAAGAACGACGACGAGCGTCAATCGAGTGTGCGGGGACGCGACGATTCTGAGACCAATGTCCCGAACGTCCGCATCTATAGCATGCAATCTTGCTCCCGCCGAGATGATTCACTGTGACCTTCTTGTCACCCTTTCCTCGGGGCTTACCCTTTCCTCCGCCCTTAAACATGCCACCCTTCCTACCCTTCCATTTCTTCCGGCCATATTTCGGGCCATCGGAACTCACGGCAACGTTGGCGTGTGCTTCGAGCACACCCATCGACCCGGTGGGTCGGGCGAGTGGTTACGCATGAGAACCTCATTCTGACGTTACGCAACTAACGAGGTCCGAGCGAGTCGAGAATATCTCGTATACTTCGACACTGTCTTGTTGTTGCGGAACAATGTTGCCGGGTGGAAGGTGTTCGGGGTTTTCTCGATCATCTCGGCGTACGTGATCTGCTGGCCACGAGAGACGCAACATCGAGACGATTCGATGGATGGCGAGTTGTACGCCGCCACGGACTTATAGTCTTGGAAGCGTAGGGTAATCCGATCATTACGAGCTCGTGGGAGTGCAATGGCATGTTGTTGGTCAAAGCGATCCTTCGGGGATTCCCACGAGAACCCGCGGATCCTCCTCGGTCATATATTCCATTTTTAGGTGCGGGTGTATGTGATGACGTAGAAAATGCAAAGCCTTTGCATTATCGGCGTCATCGACCACAACCTTTTCCTTGCCGGCTTCGGGCTTGGCAATAGTATGACCGAGGCGCATGGATCTCGGGTTAATGACAATATCTTGAGCCCGGGTGAGGTAGTTGCTGCCATTCAAGGCGAAGCTGGGTGAATTCCCTCTTTGCAATGTCCGACATGCTGCAATATCATGCAATTTACTTCGGATAAATTATGCATGTAAATATTGCAAATATACGGGTCATGAATATTCCCAGAAAAATTCCTGCATGTTAGTGAGCATAAAATAGTATTGCATAATTTAATACGGACAAAAACAGGGTTAGATGTGGAAATAACGCGATTAAACACTTCGGGGTTTAATCTGCGAATTTCCGAGTCCGAGAAAAGTAATTCTGCGAATTAGCCAATCTTCGGGGGTTAATATGCGAAATTATCAAAAACAGTAATTTGGCCCGGCCCGATCCCCCTCCCTTTTTTTCTATTATTTCGCGCAAAAGGTTTGATTTTGACCCGGCCTACTAGGTTTATGGGCCGAGGGCCCATCGGGTGATGCCGTTTGGGCCGGACCGGCCAGCCCGGTCGCGGCTAGGGTTAACCCTAGCCGCACACAGCGCAAGGGGCATAACCCGGAGAGGGGCGGTGCCCCAATCCCCTCCGTTCCCGAGAGGAGGCGGCGCACCTTGGATCCGGTGGATCCGCGGGCCGGGAGCGAGCCCATCCGGCCAGGGCGGAGGGTCTGCGGCGGCGCGAGCTAGGAGCCGGGCGGGGCAGCGCGGGAGGCCCGCGGTCGGGCGGCTGGTTTAGCCCGCGGCCGGCGGCCGGCGGCTTGCGGGCGGGCGGCGCGCGGGGCTTACGGCCGGGGCGGCGCTCGACGGGGCCGGGGCCCACGACAGCTGCGCGTGGCTCGCGGCCAAGGCGGCGCGCATCCGGGCGGCTCGCGGCCCGGCGGAGTGGCTCGGGCTCGCGGCGCGTAGCAGGAAGCGCGCAGGTCCGGGGACCGCGGCGCGGTGGCCGAGAGACGGAGCGCGGTGCGCGGCCGAGCGGCGCGCGCGCTGCCGCGGCCGGGCGGCTCGCGGCCGGGCGGCGCGCGGGATCCGAGGCTCGCCGCTCGGATCGGGCTCGGTCGGGTCCGGCGGCTCCCGGGCGAGAGGAGGCGCGGCGCGTGCTAGGCCGGAGCAGGTGGCCCATGGATCGGGTCCCCCTAAAGCGGCGCGGTCCGCGGTAGGCGGCCGGCGAGCAAGGTTCGAGCTCGAGGCGCTTCAGGGCCTCGGCCGGTGGCGGCACTTCGGGTCGCGTCCCCATCGGTGGGGACCCCTCTACTGTTCCGCCGGGCTCTCGCCGGGGACTCGCCTTGTTGCGCGGGGGTGTATCAACCTCTCCACGGCGACGGGCGGCGGATTAACGGGGTATAACGACGGCATGCGCGTGGAGCTTCTTCCCCACGGCGGTCGCTGGAACTCCCGCGACGGCGTCCTACATCCACGGCGACGACGCGCATGGTGCAAGGTGGCTGCCGGCGGAGACGACACATGAAGTACGTCAACCCGCAACAATTCGAGGTTGCGGGTGCTGCGAGCTCGAGAGCCATCGCAGCGACCTACTCGGAGGTCCTTATCATGGCACTTCGGGGCCATGTCCAACCTGTGCTCGGTCTTCGGGACCGGCACGCAGTGAGCATCGGCTTGTGGTGCTAGGTGCTTGGTAGCTCATGAATAAATGAAAGGAAGTAGAGAAAAGTTTTGATTAGTGCTAGCTTCGGGTAGCACTCATTTCATGTTAATAGTTATAGGATGCACATATTCTGCCTTAGCTTGCCACTGTTAGTAGCAAGCATAGTTCTTTGTTCTTTACTTACCATAGAACACATGTGCATCGATAGATAGTGATAGCACAAGCTGATTCTTATCTTGTAGCTCGGTAGAGACTCGTGCTGATAACGTGTTGTGAAAAACAACCGAATCAGCTAGGCAACCACACACTATTGATGCACACACACAGAGCACAATATAGATGAACACAGAATATGATAGTGGACGGCTGGTTCTCTGTTTTTGTATTGATCTCTCAAGTTTACATATACAAGCTTACTCGGTGAGTGAATCACCTTCGCATGTAAAGCACCAGCCCAATGGTTCTATTTATAGTCGGCCGGACCAGGTGGCAATTTGGTAATTCAGCCCACAAAGTACTCGTAGCAATTTTACTGTATGCACCAAAACATAAATGCTTGTACCAGGCCATTAAAGCCTCTCCAGTTACTGTAGTGCTTCGGATAAGAACGGGCAGTAAATTACTCAGTTTCATAACATTTTCCATGTCACCTAGTACGTGGAATATAACCTCACATGCTACTTGTACAACTCCACCAAAATCGTCTCAACAGATTACATCCATAATAATTTCTCTACTTGAAAATCGCAGGTGCGATACACGCGAGGAATCAATAGGATGGAGGGAATTCATTTCAAAACCTGCAGAGCGTTGAGTTTAATGGAGACGCATGGCCGAGCCAAGAGGGTAGGTCTGCGTATTCAGTGCGCTCGTACTACGCATTCAACCGCAACGACACAACGCGGCGCCGAGCAGAACACACTGGCATGCGTGGACGATTTGCGCCATGGATCAACACATCATCTGCGTTGGAAACCGTAAACAAGTGAAGTCCTACTCCAAACCAGTTCCTAAAATAACCGAGGGACACGGACTTCGCAAGTAGAAGTAGTACGGACAAAAGAGAAGGGAGACAGAAGCGCACAGCGCCAGCACCAAAGCTGGCAGGAGAAGATGGTTTGGTTTGGTTGGGGTTGGATCTTGTCCTGCGTAACCTCATTTTGACTTTGCAACAACTTAAACCTCTTCTACCTGTATCAGCACCCGGCTCTAGGCCACGTTAAATGCTCCCTCCCGTTTTCTAATCATGTTGTTTGGCGAGCCAAAGCGCCAAACCAATCACTGGTAATCGCATTAACTGAGATGCCCAGGCCTTCCTCCCACTGGCAGTGGGCCTAGGTCAACTCGATACGGGGGTGGAGTGTTCGTACTCCACTACGGAGAACATGGTTCGAAAATCTTTGTTGGAATTGGATAATGGTGCCGCGTGCAAGAGGACAATTTGGTGGATGAAAATGTTGAGGTCAAACTCCATGATTATTTTAAACCAATCAGATTTGGAAGGGTATTTCGAAATTGCTACTACCTCGGTCTAGAAATATAATCATTTGTTGATTTTTAGAGTTTACGTTTAACCACTCATCTTATTTAAAATATTTGTTAAATTTTTATTTATTTTGCTAGATTTTATTTTATTTTTAGATATATTTTAACTACATCTTCTTTATTCTTACATTTGCATAAATATTTTGAATAAATCAAATGGTTAAATATGAAGTCAGAAAGTCAACAAATCCTTATATTTTTCGACTGAAGGGAGTAACTTCATAAAATATATGTTAACTTTAGTGTTTCGGACATATTTTACGACGAGGTGACACACTAAAAGGTAATTTCTTTTGTAGCATGTTTAAATAGAAAATCACATTAATAAATAATGTTTTAAATACTACTTGACATTTTTTGCTCATTTCATGTATTTACTTGCTTTTAGTATGGTTCATCATATTTTATAAATTTACTTATAAATAACGAAGAAGACAATGTGACACATTAAAAGGTAATTTCTTTTTTAGCATGCCTTAGGCCATTCTCAGTGGCTACTTTCATTTCATGTTTTCCAAATATGACATGTCACCTTCTAGCACCCGTTCGTTTTCAGCCTCTAAAATTTAGCATTGTCACATCAAAGAAAATCTTACTATTTATGAATATTTCGATCAATTTAATGACAAAACCCTTTTGGCAGATTGGTGCTAATTTTTGAGATAAATTTAATGAGCTTAATTAATATATATTTTGCTAAAGTGATGCTACAGTAGTCGTCTTCTAATCACGATTTAATTAACCTCATTAGATTCATCTAGTAAATTAGTCTAGGACCTGTAATTTATTTTATAATTAAACTTTATTTAATACTCATAAATAGTAAGACACTTTTGATGTGACAACTATAAAGTTTAGACCTCTGAAACGAACACACCCCTAGGTCTTGTTCTGTGAAATGAAAGTGCATCTCTCGAGTGCATTATTTTATCACATTAATAAATAATGTCTTCAATACTTCTTGACATTTTTTGCTTATTTCTTGTATCTACTTGGTATTTAGTATGATCTGTTTTTGTTACCTCTAGTGTCTTCATTATGAAAACCTACTGTGATATGTTTTTGCTCCTTTCTTGGATAGTGAAAAGTAAGGTTTTCATTATGTTAGTAGGAGGGGGGCATGTGCCCACAAGTGACGTGGACGGTATGAAAATCCTTTTGTAGTAATATGTTCTTCGAACACGGCAAATATGATGTGACTTGACTTATATTGTATAAACTTGATATTCTAGTGATTAATATAATAAAAAATCCAACAATTGATAGAGCTACAAATATCTTAACAATAAGTATCTTAATAACAAGTCTCAGTTGCAATTTAAAACAAACATGTAAAAGATAACATCACTACACATCTAACTTTAACACAATTTCCCAATAAGTTAGGGCCTCCACACTGGGGCTTTAGGAGGTAGCTGCATGATACCACCTGCGCCAGCCACGTGAGATTTCCGTTCTGCAAAACTGTGTGAGAAAAAAACGAACCAGCAAAGTGAACGTTGTACGTGGCTATTGCCAGTGGTTTGACAGGGAGTTACTCAGGAAGAGAGAGACGTGAGGATCGGATTGGACAATAAAATAAATCTAACATCATGATCTTGGAGGATGTGCTATAGTCATTGCATCTTTTACCTTGGCTTTATCTGGTCTATTGTTCTGAGCTACGAAAATACAGCCAACAATTAGTGTGGAGGCCCTTAGAGCGTCCCTAACGGCGACAATAACTCTTCACGTCATCTAAGAGGTCATCTAAGAGTTATCTAAGAGTCATCTAAGAGTTCATATCAACTTTAAAGTAATTATTGGACCCACGTGTCGATGCCTCAATAAATGTTAGAGACTGCCTCTTGAACAAGAGCTAGCAATCTTCTCTCTCTTCTTTTTCTCTAATAAATAATTCTAAGAGTTAGCTAAGAAACAACCATTGGGGACGCTCTAATAGGATCCTTTAGATTATTTTATATTTCCTTAAGAGGCAAGGTAAGAAGTGGGGTCCACAAAACAAGTCAGGTGCAAACAAGGTTGTATTTACATAACTTTAGGGCTTATCTATATATTATCTTTGCTGCCAAAGTTATTCTCTCTCTCTCTCATTTTTCTCTCAGTTAACTCTAACCATAGCTAGCCATTGTGGAGGCCCTAATCATTAAGGCCAATCGCAATAGACACATTTATTTCATGTTTTCCAAAAAATGGCACTTCAACTTTTTAATCGTATTTCATGAAATGAAACTATTGCATTATTTCACCACAATGTTTCATAAATTTGTTAGAACATCAAGTTGTTGCTAGGTTATCCTGAGTTATCAGTTAATGGTATCGGTGATGGAAAAAAATCTCAGCCTAGTTCCAGTTAGCTTTCATCATGTTTGCCCACAACCATTTATTGTGCTTATCAAGCTAACTACTCCTCTCGTTTCAAATTATAAGACGTTTTTGACTTTCAGACCTCACGTTTGATCGTCCAGTCTTATTCATAAAATTTATGCAAATGTTAATAATTTAATTATGATTTGTTTAATCATTAAAAATATTTTATAAATAACTTATTTATTTGTATATTTGCACAAAATTTTTGAATAAGACGAACGATTAAACATAATCTCCGAAAGTCAAAGCGTCTTATAATTTGAAACGGAGGAAGTACAATTCAATTGATGATAGTATAGCATACCAAATTGTAGACTGTGGTTATTTGCCCAAAAACAGTGTGACAATCATAAAGCGTGGATACATCAAACAAGGAAACGATGACGGGAAAGCCAGCATCTGATCGACTGGATTTTCCACATTTCTGCTCTGGCATAAATCGCTGAGAAGTGCATTGGAGCTACCAAAATTGCAGTAACGCGACCAGAGATGATGATGTTTGATGTCAGTGCCGTTTAGGCATCGTTGTCGTCCATTAAATCGGGTCCTAACTCCCAGATTCAATGGAGATCCGTGGCGGTACACCGCCACCGGTGTTGACTGCGCTGGCCTCGTGTACGAGTACCATGTATCTACGTGTATGGACGCGGTACGACGCCGTGGCAGAGGTACAGCTGCGTAGCTGCCGATTTTATCACTCTGCTTCCGGCCTGATTGGAACGGATCTCGCGATGGACACTGGACAGAGCTCAAGACGAGCGTATTGCACTTGCATACTTCTTCTGTTTGGACCGTGTGTTCGGCGTGATCAGTGCGGATCTACTCAGTTACAGGCACAACTTCTCTGTTTCGATTCAGTTTTCAGAGGAAGGAGGGAGGAAGGAGGCAGAGCAAAACGTATGTCGAACAAGTAGTACTAACAACCTTTCCAAGTACGTACAGCCTAGTGCTAAGCAGTGGGAGAGATCGAAGCGGTTTCAGTCTTTTCTAGGAGAGTTTCAAAACGAACCCTGAAAATTCTTCTCAGAAACGCCAAGTGACTCTGGAACTCCATGCACGGCAGAGTTCCGCGTCTCCGACTCCCGTCTCGTTTCTTTCGCCGTAGGAGTAGAACAACAAAGACGCGACCTGCGTATACGACCACCTCCCGGGTCCATGCTCTTTCCACGCGCCAACCATTGCCGCTTTTGGTTCGCGACGGCGACGCGTGCTGGAGTCCACGCGGCCGAGAGCCGAAGATGGTGCGGGCGCCGGGTGCCGGGCCTGGCAGCCGCCGTGCCGCTGGGGCCTCGCGTTCCTTGGATCACGTCGCGGGTGCAAGTGGCCGCGGTGGTGGTGGTGGCGCACCCGCTCAGGCTCCGTGCCGGCCGAGCGGGCAGCCGGGCGGGCGGGTGACGCGCGACGGGACCTCGGAAAGGCAGCGCGCTTTCCCAGCCATTCCGTTTGCGCCATGCATACGCGGCAGCTTTTTCTGCTGCTCATTCCGCTTTGCCGCGATACGTTGCTGTTGCGTTGTGTTCCGCAGGGGTCATGTAGTACACAGCATGGCCTCGTTGTGGGGCGGCTGATGGTGGCTTGGCCGAGCTGTTTGGTTTGGTTGGTGGTGCCCGTGATTTGTTATTTCTCCTTCAGGCGCGAGAGACAATCAGAAGCCTCCATGCCGAGAAGGTTGACGGATGACCATGTCCAGGAGGGGGCACATGGTGTACACTCGCCGGTACCAATAGGACCGCCGCAATGCGGCAACTTTAAACCAGCACCGTAGCGACCTCAGTCGGACCCAATGGCGCCATATGGTAGTACCTGCACGCCGTAGAAAGCGGGTGCCGTGTGGTATCCAAAGCTCCAGACCGTCTCGTTAGCATACTATGCCTCTGGTTGTCTTCTTCGATCTCAACTATCACCGTTGGTCTTTGGATCAGTGCCCGCTCGAACAGACAAAGAGTACGTACTAACACACTGCTGGTACCGTAGATGTCTGTACAAGTGTACTAGTAGTAGCAAGCATTGTCACCCAGTTGGAGCGTGCAGACGACATACCCTTGTGTCGGACCTCGGATCAGTGCGTTTTTCTCCGTGTTGATGGAAGTGTTGGTACACAGGTTGCCGTTCCCAGCTGATCACCGGCCGGTAACAGACTCGTCCCGAGGTGCGCGTACGTACGTGGTCCATCGTCCATGGCGAGCGACGACCTCGGGTTGCGCGAGGTGAAGACGACTTGGCATGCCGGGCTCGCGTCGACCTCGGCGTCTTTGGATCCACAACCACAACATGGATGGAATGCCGTTCTCGATTAATCAATTCGGTTGGGCGGACGACCTAGCTAGCTAACACGATCCATTGATAAGTTGATTTGTCTTTTCAAATTCGATGCCGCTCCCACTGCTACTCTAATGAAAGTCGTTCGCTCAACTAACAGCTTGGCGGTAGCAGTTGGCTTGGCCAGCGTCGCGTGTTTGTTCGGGAGCGGTTAGCATCTAGCGACATAACGAGACAATTAGCTCCTGCGTGCGCTGCTCAGCATTATATGAAGTGCTGAAGTCTCATAACGCCAACCGGTTCGCACTGACTAGTGGCTGGACAGTGCGTGTTCAGACTCTAGAGTTTAATTTAATTATTAAGGGTTCCAAGTGGTGTCAGGTTCGCAATCTTGTACAAAACAAATCATGATTGGCGTCGGAGAGATTATTGTCAACTAGGGGGCCTTGGCGCGGATAGGAAAAGTGGCACTGTTCAATGAGGGCTGAGGCGTGGAGAAAATCGTGGGCCAACAACAGCATAGGCCATAGGCACCGCACATCAGCAGACGGCAGATCTGGTGCTGGCCTGCCATCTCCGGTGCCCAGATCTAGCCATGCAGCGTCCAACAACCATCTCCGAACCACCTAATCCACGTCGTGGCTCACTTATGACTGTCGGACGAATAGCACAACTCGCCCAACTCGGTGCTCCACGCCGTGGCGCCCAGTTTCGGTGCCAGCACCCGATGCCAAAGTGGTGCGGTGCCTGCTTTCCTTCCATGGAACGCTTACCTGCTCCCTAGCTTTCGCTGATGATGCAGATGCTCTCTCATTGCCGCTATACTAACCAGGGTCAGGAACACAAGCTGCGACTTCGGGTGGAGGCAAAGTCTCGAAATGGTTGGAGTCCAGAATTTTTTTAGAGTCTCCAGTAAAATTGTTAGTTGTGGTCAATTTTTTTTAGGCATTTCGAAAAATAGGGCTTTACTTATATATTCATTTGCTTGAATACATGGACCGACGCACGGACCCATTATTCATGTTGGCAGGCCTTCTTTATCAGCCGCGCTCCGTCCGGTTATGGGCTCCACAGAAGGGGCCCATTGTATAGGCCCGACCACACTCATCAGTCCATTACCTGGACCAGGTCCCTCCCTTACGGCCCGTATCAGACGCCTAGAAGACTGGGCCGAATGCAAGCTGCCCAAACAATTCCATCGCCCTTTTCCATTTCTCCTTGTTTACACACCGGCATGTTCTGAACTTCTGATTCAAAACAAGAAAACCTTATGCTGCCAAAAGTATGCCGGACAATAAACAGAGTTTTACATTACACGCTTTTATCCGGGGGTCTCCTTCGCGACTACTCACCTACTAGGAAGACAGCTAGTGGACAAATTAATCAGGAATCGGAAACACCCGAGTGTTGGTACCAGAAACTTGTTAATAATAATTGGTTCAGGCGTGTAAATTACCTGAATGTTACTCCGTACTACTCGCTGATGAAGACAGAATAGCGCTTCCATTGTTTGATCGGGGGACGATGATTGAAAACTTCTGCCATCGTGCAGACATTACGCAACAGTGCAATCATTGACGGAGCTGTTCGTCCAGAAACGCCAACTGGATTTGGCAAGTCAGCTGCAATAGTATCACGAGGGTAGGGAGGTCGACAGAATAGGAAGCTAATAGACCTGTTCTGGGGCTATACTAATTAACCTGTGCATGTCTTTATTTTCTTAAAAAGTAAAGAGGTGTACTGTATGGTTTATCACCCTCGGTTGTACCAGGTACACAGATTGTTTCAACAAGTTAAAGCGTAACTAAGGTGCTTTGCTGACAGAGAGCTGCATGCTTCCGAACTCAGATATATCTGAATTAAAAGCAGAGACGTCAATCGTTTTGATGACTAAACAAAGACGTGATCTCTGTCGAGCTGGATCGCCCATATTCTGTCGATATCATGGATTAAAAATATGGTTGCCACCTGAACGTTCTAGCATATTCTGCAGTCAAGAGGTCGTTGATCGGTGAGCTTGGAGAGCTGGAGGAGCAAGTAAAACATGAGTTTATCGTTTAACCAAGGGAGAAAGCCAGCCTTGCTCGCACGCTATTTGTGTAACGTAGCACAAGAATTAGTGTAGAAGTGGTTTGTTTATATCGTTGTGCTCGCTTCAGAGGCAAGCAAAGGAAAGGATCATATCTGTAGGAATTCCCATCGGTCAAGCGGCTAGTCGGATCGGAACAACATTGATTATGGCCCCTTCCTCCGTGTCGTTGTCGTAAACTGTTGCTCCATAACATGATAACTCTGGCCAGCTCTAGCTCTAGGCGCGCCCGTGCCCCTGTCATCTTCTTAATTTCGTCCACCTCGGGGTCCCATGATTTGCGAAAGCTAATATGTGCACGGTTGCAGGGTTCTCTCAAGCAGGGCCCCGCCCCCTGCGCAACATCAAGCATCCATGTGCTCTCACCGCGATGTGTTGATCCGTCAGCAGTTCAGATAACTCACTTCATCGATAAATCACTGCACAGTACGTACCACTGCTCACACAGCTTGCCTTCCCACTATTACTCGAGTTTCTGAATAATCTGATACACAGATGGAGCTTCCAATTTGCAATGTGGAGATGCATGGAAACCGACTGCGGCGTCACGCTCGGTCCACGGTTGAATCTATACTATAGTTGGCTACTTGTTGCGCCAAAGAGGGCAGCAGGTGCATGCATATACGCTTGGGTCGAATTCGAATGCAGTGCATGCACGAAGCAGAGCACGGCGTAGCTACAGGTCAAGCTACCCCGCGCGTACGTACGCAGGTACAGTCAGTGCTGAGCTGACCTTGCCGGCGATCACTTCCGTCAATCGATCCCTGTCACCACGCGCGGCCGTGCTGGGGTCGCTAATTACGTGCTAAGCTGCAGTCTCACGAGTTAAGGCGCGAAACCATGGAGCTGATGAATGAGGCAGCCATTCACGGACAGGCCAGGCTAGGGCGTGGGGACTGGCCGGCCCCTCCGAGTCGACGGGCACTGCGCGAGTACACGTGCATGGGGTTCAACGCTGTCCGCCCGTCCACGCGCGCGGGGCGAGCGCGACGCGCACATGCGCCCCCTGCCCCGCTGCCCCTGCCGCGCCACATGCCTGGTGCGCGCCACCTCCCTCCTCCCCGTCGTCAGGCCGCGGTTGGCACGAGATGGGTCGGGTTCCTCTACATCTACTACTACATGGCTCAGGAGGCAGGAGGACGCCCGGCCCAGCCAGGCCGCCAGGGGGACCTCGAACGCGATGGCACATGCATGTTGGATCAGGCACCGTCCGATCGTTCGATCACCGGCGTACGACGGCTCGCACGCGCCACGCGTGCCGCAGAGAGTGGCAAGTGCGCGCCCTGGCCGCTTGCCGCCCAGCTGGCGGCGTTCAGAGCTCTCTGCTAGCTGCCGCTCGGGCTGGGGCAGGGCCCTGGCGATAGGCTCGTTGACGTGCTCCCGGCCCGGGCTGTCACCGTCGTCGTCTTCGCAGCCTCCCGCACCACGTCGGCACGCGCGCAATCCGATGGCGCAACGCCGCGACGAACGGACGTACGTACGTGCCCTGCTGATCGCTCCCACGCATATTATTCCGCTCGTCTTTTGGTCTTATTCGGCCAATCATTCTACCGTCACCTGGCTACCGGCGCGTATAAAACACACCCTCATCCAATATACGACACCGCCGCTCATGTGGCGTGTTTAATTTAGAGCGCACGTGAAGCGTAGTGTAGCCTCGAATTATATAATGGCGTGGTGTGGAGATCGGCATGTGTTTTAGTAGCTGATGGTGTTTCTGTTTCCACGTCGGTAACTGTGGCTTCAGTGTTCCGGTAACAGTCCGGCGACGCCACAGCGCGCGCGCCCGCCCGGCCGGTCCAGCGGCGGCCAGCTAGCGTTCGCCATTTGAAAAGATTCGGCCTGCGCGCGGCCTGTCAGCCGCATCGTGGAGCTGTCTGGCCAAATTGCGAGTGGACGGCTGGAGTGACGGCAGCACAGTGACGAGGCAATGCCATATCGAGAACCCGGATCCCTACGCGCGCTCTCTTTACATGTTTCCTGTGCCGGCGCCAAACCTCCCGGGTGCCGACGACGATCCAGCGTGCCAGCTCTCGGAACATTTCCGGCCATATTTTAAAGGTAGAGAAACGTCTCCCGATTGTCGGCACGCCTGGTCTTTTTTTTTTGAAAATAAGGCAGGAGCACGCCTGGTCTACGGACACAACAGTTTGGTAATAGTACCGCAAAACAAATCACGGTTCTCTGAGATTGTGGTGTGTGCCTGGATGCCTCTCATTATCTGATGCAAAATCACTTGTCTGATGAAGTCGCTGCAAAAAGAAAAAATCAGGTGCATTGTATCCAAGGTCCGGGAGAGACTCTGCAGAAACATCTCTTTAGCTATTGCTTTCTTCCTGAACACTCGACACTGACACCCAGCACGTGCAACTTGAACTGATAGACTAATGACCGATCACCATACTGTCCTCTGCCTTCATTAATCAATCAATAAACCGGATTAACTCAACGACACAACATTTTGTTCTCCAGTCTTTCTATATTATTACTACCATTATATTATATCTAATACAGTACTACCTTAAGAATTCCTAAGAGGGACTTGTCGGCTCCAGGATTTAATTTAACTCGAGCCCAAGCTGGCCATGTGTGTGCAGACAGAGTGCTGCTGCTTGGGCACTTGCCCACAGTGAAAAGATTGTCATGGGATGCATCAACCCCTGGCAACGTGTGCGCCACAACTTGACAAAAATCACATGGAACCTCCAAATCATTGCGGGCACTGCTAACCATCCAGTGATGATGATTTGGACAATAGTATCTGCACTAGTTATTAGCCCTATAAAGAATGGTTTGGTAGCATTTGGCCTTAAAACTTTTGTCCCCACCCTTATAAACTACAGACCTGCACTTGGTATGTCTCCGAAAATTTGGTCTCTAGTAGTTACTTCATCTGTTCCGTATAAAAAAAAAGTAAAACAGATACCATAGTAATCACTTTAAAAAAGCTGATACGACTATTCGAAAATGTTGATGTTCTTCCCATGGGAGCAGTATCAATTAGCATTACAGATCCGCCAAGTTTCCCGGCCAGAGATGCATGAAAAATGCGATTTTCTACAGCATGCAAACAAATTTACTGTTGGTGCATTTTCTTCTAATGAATCAAAATACTAAATGTGCGTTTGACACGGCTTATGCACGAAGTTCTTATAGTGATTATTATATCAAAGCTTCTTATAGTGCTTATTGTACATAAACATTCAATCCGTTTGGCAAAACTGCTTATGCTTATCCATCAAAACTACTTATTCACACACATAAGCACTATAAGCTACGTTTTGTTGCTTCACTCAAAGTGCTTATGCTAGTACAAAATTGCAAAGGGCTTATAAGTGCTTATACACATAAGCAGTTTTGCTATTTTATTGTTTGACACTTCAAAGTGCTTATTGAGCACAAGCGGTTTCAATAAACAACGCCCTAATGCGAGCCATTATGTCCTTGCCGTTTAACGTGGGTGACATAATTAGCAATCATCTGAAGTGGTTAGCTCTCTAGCAACTATTTGCGCAGTGGCCATTTCGGCATCAGGTTGGATTGAGGTAGACTGCACGAGAGGACAGAGCCCCATGGCAAGGAAGAAACAAGTGCACGAGACGTGGAGACATCAAGCAATTATTACCCAATTTTCTCGAGCTGTCCTCTAGCCTCAACAGCTGCACGCCCTTCAGCCGGCCATGCTACTATTCACCCTTCAGAAGCAGCATCTGCTTTGCACGTTCCCATCCACAGCGATTGCAACGGAACTGAGCAGAACCATCTCATGGCCTGTTTGGAGTGCGGCAATACCAAAGAAAAAATGCGTCCATTTTAGCAGCTGTCCCTGCTCGAAAAATATAAATTTATTACTAACCAGGAAGACAGTCTCACAGGATTTAGGAACATCTGTTATTTGCGTCTTGTACCTGAATATTAACCACTAAAAACAGCTAACGATACACACGACCAACGGCAGATAATTACATTCAGGTCAAGATGAAGTAGCATGCTACCATGACCGACATAAAAAACAAAAACCAGGGTACCCAGCTGTGTCAAGTGAGAAAAGAACGGGAAAACAAGACAAGCAGAAACCTAAACCAGGCTATATATGACTACAATGGTGTTGATCTAGGTTCTTTCCTCTTTGGATTAAATTATAAGCAGAGAGCCACCCTACACCGGCCAATAATAGTTGCACACAGTCATAAGATATGAGCAAGCTCACAAAATTGAAAGGTTTATGATGGCTCCAAGTATACCTCCTTCCAGCTCAGTCTACAGCTTAGAACCTAGTTCTCCCACATGGCCAAGTGAAATCTCTCGCCTCTGCTCTCATCATCTCACCTATAAATACACACATCCCCTCTCTCACCACATCAGGCACCACACACATAGCAAAGTTTAATACAGCTCTCATATAACGAGAGAGAGAGAGAGAGAGAGAGAGAGAGAGAGTCCATGGTGACACTAGGCAAGAGCAGCAAAATTAGCAGAGGAATGGTGTCACTGAGGAGGCGGCGGCCGTTCCAGCTCATGGTGCTGCGGCGGCTCCGGGAGCTCAAGAAGATCGTCCCCGTAGGCACTCGCCGGAAGGCCAAAGTCGATGTGCTGCTCCGGCAAACGGCTGAGTACATCTGCATGCTGGAGCTAAAGGTAGCCGTTCTCCGGAGACTCTCTGCCATCTACGGCGTGTGATGAGCTCTCATGGAGGCAGCTCGTCATTTGCATGCCAGTGCCGCCGCATAAGAGAGAAGAGAACGCTACGTTTCTTGCCCTGGCCACCTCTTCAACTCCACCCACCCTACCACCCACCAAGTAGTAGCATATTGTGCCCCTTTGTGATTGGTCGGTCGGATATGGAAGTTTGTGATTAAGACGGAAAAGCCAGCCATTTGCTAAATGCATGAAAATGCATCAATTGGTTGTTGTTGATAGGTTGGAAGCAGTAGGAACTCTGCGTGCATGGTTCAAGTATTTGATTGGTATGTTTTTATGTATGTTAGTATGGATTCATGCCTAGCTCTTCAGTTCTTTTCTAATCTTCACTCTACACGTTGCTTTCTTTCCTCCTGCCTTATAGTTATGCAGCATATATTTTAAAAACACATAAAACCACACCCATTCGGGTAAGAAATTACCTCAAAAGAAATTTGTTTCGTATGATGATCACTACAGCACAGGACCATTTGGATGACAGAACAGTCTCTCTACCGAATACTGATTGTACTACCATTAGCAGGACGTGTACTTGTGTGTACCCAGCACACCAACCAGACCCCCAAAACTGTCCATAAAAAAAAACTGAAACAATGGCAAAAACATTTCATTTTAGTCCATGTGTTCATTGATGAATCAATTGTAGGATACTCACGGTGCTGGATCTTTGTTAAGATTGGATAAAATTACAGGCAGCGCATTAAATTCCATGCCCAGAATACATAGCTCTGAAGACTGTCTATAGTATTGCCTCATTGCAGAGCCTCCTACTGGTAAGAACAGAAAAATAAAAGGCTAATTAAAAACAGAAAATGCAATAGTCTTCAAACAAAATGTCAAAATGGGTGTTGCAACTGAAAGAGAAGTTCTTTCTGTCAAGTCCATTTCCTCAGGTAGATGGACAGAAAGATAGTGCTATTGTAGGACTTGATCCTTTTTACCCATGGAGAATATATGCTAATACGTCACATCAACTGGTGATCTACAATCCTACTTGAAAAGGATACTATATGATGAAGATAGAGCACATAGTACGTGCGGGGAGATTCAAGTCATGCGTAAATGTACTGCTGACCAGATAGATCTCAGCTGGGATACCAGAGGAAGCGTCCAAGGACAGCATGTGCATGCCAAGGCTGCTCCCTGGCCTTTTGCACCACATCATTATCATTGAAAAGCCCTGTCCTCTTGGCTCTTGCCATCTTATCACGAGTTTTCTTTACTCTACCCTTCTCCTGGATGAAAAAGAAAATCAGTAAGAGTCAATGTGTTCTTCATCTGCTTCAGATAAGTATTGCCAGAATTTGGTCTGTCTTGTCAAAAAAAAAAAAAAGAAGCAAACACACTTGCATGCAGATAAAATCCCTTTTGCGAGAGAATCTGTTGAGCTGAAGTAATGCTATTACCTTTGAATCTGAAGGACCAGAGATCCCCAGCCCTCAGGGAGGTGTCTATTAATCTAAATCTTGCTTGTTGTCTCTCAACAGGTGACATTAAATTCAACCTTCCATCTCAGCTCAGGCTGCCTGTCGGAGTAGTGGGGAAACCAACAATGGAACAGGGTGCTAAGCTGAAGACGACAGTAAGATTCCATATTTTACAGCATAGCCATGTGGGATATTCCTTCAGTTTTGTTCACAGCCAGGGGACATCTATGTGGTACGGCTATGAGCCTGAAGGATGCCAACTCGGTCACACCTCTTTGTAGGCTTCTCAAGAGTAATTCATACAGGATCAAATTATTGTGTGGAGTTCGTGTGAAAGGTATAAGAGACATATTAGGATATCACTAGTCCTATGTATATCTATTACATGCTAATCTTTAACGTGGAGTTCATATTAAGGGTATTCGCGCTTACAATTCAATACAAATGCTATTCATAATAGTTTGAAACTTTCTAGATAGTATGATATCATTAACCCAACATCTATGACATGCTCCATTTTTTCAACTAATGACGTTAGCAATTCATTTTGAGCCAAGCAAATTGTCCTAAATATTACTCCAATCTGAAATTCCTGTCGTTCCAGACTGGAAGAATGACCTAAAACAAAACTAGGACACCATGTCCAAATGACAGTAATAAAAGAGCAGAGTATTAATTAAAAATTGGATGACATACTTGGCTGCAGTTCAGGACAGTGAGATCCAACTTACTCCTACTGAACATAAGTAGGATCTAAGGCCATAAAAGCTTCACACTAATAATCCAGTTAGCAAACATGCTTAATGATGGAGACATCAAGCCGCGCAATTCGCTCAAAGCTGCAGGCATGCAGCCAATCTGGCCAAAATTCCGGGACGGTCGTCACAGTGCTCCTAACTTTTGTAAGCATACTAATTAATCTCAGCAACTAAAAGTGTTTCAGAAAGGAATATGACATCAGCACACACCAGAGTGTGCATGCAATGATAAAGCCATGATAAATTTACCCGTGCCAAGGTACCTTTGCCTTAATGATACAACTCCGGGAGATTGTGTGACTTTATTGCAGCACCTGGAGCCCATCCATGTGTGAGCATGTGTGTCTGCGATGCTACAATTTGGACTATCCTTTGCTATCCACAGTAGACAAGTTGCAGACCAAGTAGCATGCATGTGCTTCGCATTAGCATGTAATGAGATAACCAGACACAGTGCTGAATTTGGGCATTGGAAACAGTGTTGGATTAGTGAAAAGGCCAGATATGCGTTGGCTGTGATCCATTGAACGAGAGATGACAGAAAAGTAACAACACATGTTAGATGAAAATGTTAACAACACCACATCTTAGTGCAGGGACATACTAAACATGACAAAGGTGGCATAGAATTAGGACACTATAAGCTGTCCCTGTGGAAAGTAGATTCGCACATGCTATACACTAAGTCACTTACACAGAATCCAATAATAAGTGGCAGCTTAGCTCATAGTTTTGGAAGCAGCTAATGATTATCAGGATCACCCCCACTGGAGAAAGCAATACAAGTCATTGCTCTATCATCAATATATGCAATTTCTTTTGCTCAACGACAGCTGGTTCTTCCAAAGAACAACCCACTGAACTAAGTCACCATGAGAAGCATCAGTAAACCTGCAGTTCTATCACTCACGATAAGAGTATGAGTAACATAACGCCAAGTGGTGGAGGTATAAAAGAAGTGTAGGTGCTAATACTAAAGATGGTGGCATGAAGACAATAAGTCGCCGTAGGATCAGTCTAATGCTGTTTCAGTAGGAGAGTAGGACCTTTAAGAACCTAGGGCCAATGATATACTCAAAAAGCAATCACAATCATCGAACAAGAGATATGACGCATGATGCATGTGCCTCGATAGGATGTTAACAATGCCTGTCCTCAATAGATGAAATGAAAAAGAGAACAAAAATATGATTGCATCACTTCTCTATGTCTCATTTCCCTGGAAGACAAAACAAGATGCAATGATGAGACTTACTTCGGAAAATATTGATGACATGGGACATGGGCCTTGGTGCTTCCGCCTTCGAACGTAGAAACTGTATTATTTGCTAATGGTTAGGCTGAACTGAACATAAGGAATATTTTAATAAGGAGAAACTACAAAACTCAAGGAAATAACTACAATTGTGCCCTCTGTCACACACACACACACACACACACACACACACACACACACACACACACACAGAGAGAGAGAGAGAGAGTTCAGTCAGGGTGCTGGCAACACTTCAATACCAATGGGAGCTACAATCTTGAATTCTACTCAACAAGTACTATAGCCAGACACATCACTCCATTGAAATCTTTATCATAGCGTCACACAGCGAATTTTGAAGCAACGAAACAATTGCATCTTCAGCAGAGGCTGACTATACTTCCAAAACTCGAGAAGTCATTTTCCAAGAGAAGGATACCTTCAAGCGCATCTATTGCAACATACTAGAGTTGTATAGATAAAAATTGGTTCCCCTTTCTTTATTTTCTGCTTGGTGCTTGCCAGGATGGTGTACAGTTTATTTTATTCTTATATCTAATAAATAGGTAAAAAAGGGGTCTCCTTGCTGTATATCTTTTTTAAAAAACTTTATATTGTAGTTTTTAGCTATGAACAGAAACTGCAAGAAAAATGTCAGAAGTATTGAACTCAATACCGTACAGGATTACATCAAACATTCTATCAATAATTTGCGGGAAATTCAACAGTCGACAACATTCAAGTAGAACGCACCTGGAACCATCAACATATCCAGCATCAACTTCTCTCTGCATGTGAAGTAACCTTGATCAAAACCAGAAAAGGCTACTTTTTGAACAAACGCTCCACGCAACACTAAAGAAAATAGACGCTTCACCAGAAGAAAAGAGAAGCACACAAACATCAAAAGACTATTCCCGAGTCTTAAGCAGTTACACCAACCGGTAGCTCCATGTCCTGCAAAGAAGAAAATTTAACAGTCTTATTTCGGTGCAATTAGTTATGTACCTTAATTGATTTGTTTCATTGATGAACCTCTGATGTGGGAGTCACTAAACAGCAAAAGACTTTCAAATACTTCAGAGCACAAGCTAACAAGAAAGAAATAAAAATTGAACTACTACCCTCGGATTTGTCTTTTAAAAATCCGGAGAGATTATAAGACTATCTCTAGAATGATTAAAATCAGAACCAACAAAAAAAAGCATTTGCAATTGATCAAATACAAACAACCAATTGATCAAATTTAGCAAAAGCAATTCTGGGTTTGTTTGCAGGTACATGTATATCCAAATCCAGTTGGAAGTCCATTCAGATGTGGGGGCTATAAGCCATGTGCAGGCATGTGGCTGGTCCTGTTCTTTTGTTCCAACTAATTCAGGTTGGTCACTTCTTTTCCTCCCATAAGGATTTCTCATGCCCTCCCGGACCACTGATGAAAATTCATTTATCCCCACACGGCCACACTTAGCAACAAAAATCTCAGGCATGACCATGGAAATTGTACTTATCTGGTCAGGTCCAACACAAAAGGTGGTCATATCCAACCATGTTTAAATCAGAAGATCTCATGATTGTCCACGCTTGCCGTTGCCCCCATGAGCACATCATCCCGTTTCCATGTGACTTGACCTTTTTAGGCCCAAACAAAAGTCACATTGAAGAGCAATGATGAAAATGGCCCATGAGCAGACACTAAACAAGTGTTTCAAGCTCATCAAAGAAAGAACTACTAGAGGCACTACCTTAATGGCTCTCAGAAAGACAATGAAAGTGCAGAGCTTGGGAGGAGAACAAAGCATGACATTTTTTAGACCAATAAATGCAACCCAATGAACCAAGAATTTCTCTGTGAAACCCTGCACAATAGAAAAGGGAAAGAGACATACCATATTCATGTTATCCACCACGCTCATCGTTGACATCTATTAATATACTTTTGTAAAGAACATAAACTATAATGTGACTCGCTAGTAGATTACATGATAATAAACACTGACTGGACGATCTGGAAATAGTGAAATTCAAGAAGAGTATCACAATATGACAACATGAGAATATCACAATATGTTCAAGACCATCTCGATGGGTACAAAAATGTATAGAAAGAAAAAGGAATGTCAGAGTGACAGGAGGTGAATCCACTGGTGAAAGCTCACAAGATACACCAAACAATCTGAGGAATCTGTCCAGATTAGTAAACAGTCGAACATACATGATTAACTAGAGCTAGTGAACTATACTACCCACATTAACATGGTGTGCCCTCACAGATGAGCTTGAAGATGAAAGCAGATTGTTAAGAAACAATGTCAAGGGAAACACTAACATAACAGCGAAGAAACACATCGATAAATCTCAATGCTTTACGCCAAAAGGAAAATCGGACACGAATCCACCAATTCCAACATGTCCAGGCTTCTAGCTAGCAGTGAAGGTAGCTCGCCAAGAGCCTCTGTACTTTTCCACCAAAGCTGCTTCTTTCTCTGCAACATTCAAACAAACTAACTTGACATCATTAAATGATTAAGGAAGTTCAAAATAGGAAGTAATGTAGCATTTCCAGAGACAGAAAATTACATGGCGCAGGTCCATGTTCATATAAAATACACGATATCTAGTCAAGCTCCTGTGGACTGCTTACAACTATGTTGCGATACTAAATATTAAGAGATGGTTAATAACCTTGGGGCAACCGGAATCAACCAAGAGACATGTAGTTTTCTGCAACCATGACCATAAAACATGGTTTTGTGACATGCACTTGCTTAATAATCTGACTGGAGAAGTCCCTTCTGGGGAAGGATATGATACTAGTACAAACTGAGGAATGATGTCGTCCATGGAAATAACATTTCGCGCTCTGTCAGTCTGCCACAAACTGACCAATTAAAAGATATGAAGGCTCCTCAAACCTTAAAACCAACAAATTCCTTCTGCTTTCCTAGTTTGCTCCTTAATTTTTCGCCAGTTGCAATCCATCGTACTTTCATAATTTTAACAAGTTTATGTTTCATGATAAAACAAAGTTATACTCGGAGAAAAAATGATCAAACAGCCCACACAGCAAGAATCCATAAAAATGGAACTAAACACACGACCACTAACAATCCGGAATCTGCACTGCAATCAGTAGACGTCGAAAGGAAATTACAGCGCGCACGGAGAATTGAAGGCTACCGTACCAGGAGGAGCCGAAGGAGGCGCCGTGGACGGCGCTGCCGTAGAAGGGGAGGATCGGACACCAGCGGCGCGTACATGTAGGAGTCGAACGCGAGGTAGTCGACGATCGCCTGCGCGAGCCGCCCAGCGCCGCCGCCGGACTTAGCGTGCGCCACCACCTTGCGCCGCCGCTTCGCCGCCGTCTTCTTGCGGACCCCGAGCAGATCCTTCTTCTCCATCAGGTCACTCCGGTCCCGCCTTGGGTGGGGACAAGCCGATATCTCTACCGCTTTGTGGATTCCTTCGCCACGAGGTTTGGAGGGTACGGCGCTTCGGCTCCTCGGTGGCGGAGCGGTGCATCGTCTAGAAGGGAGGGGCTGGAGGAGGTAGATCCCGACGTGGCGCGTTCCGGATGCTTCCGGCGGCGGTGGGGCGACGCGTGGCGGCCGGTGCCGTTGGGGAAGGTGGTCCAGCACGACGACGAGAAATCCTGCTGACGGGGTTGGAATTGGGCTTGTTCAGGCCTTACTCCATGGTTGGGCCAGGCTTAACCATTTATTTTGGGCTTGGGACCAAAAGTAATACATGGGCTCTTTTCTCATCGGTCCAGGCTAATTTTTGTTGGCCTCGCTTCAAGTTTTTTTTTTTTTTGGCGAAAGGTAAGCTTCAAGTTTACACACCACATCCAACTAGTGAGATTAAAAACATTTCAAAACGTAATTGCATCCCTACTCACCGATCGTTGTAAAATAATCAAACCTGCAGCTAATACACGCTTGTAGCCAAGGAAAAAGTAGTCATTCTAAACGGCCGTAGCAGCAGATCGACAGATGCACAAATGAAGTAAAAGAAGGTTGAAGCGACAAACTATTGGCACATTCGTATTATTATTGCCATCATTTTCGGCGAGTGGTTGTTCTTTGAAATCAGAAGTGAAATCTCCTCCTACTACAACTGCTACTACTAGTAGATATTCAGTGCCGAGCGATCAGGCGGGGCTGAGGCCGTGGCGCAGCGCGGCTTCCCAGACGACGTCGATGCGGTCGACGTCGATGGCGCCGACCTCGTGGTGCTCGTACCCCTCCAGGAAGTGCACGACGCCGCCCGCGTGGCACGCGTGCACCACACCGCGGTCCAGTGTGTACTGCCAAAACGAACAGAGAAACCATATGCACGTGGTTAGGTTGTGCAGCGGATTACGCGAGGGAACTTGCTAAACTAGCCGGTTTGGATAGTTACCTCGCACGTGCCGAGGCCCTGCACGTCCTTGGGGAGGCGCATGGCGGCGAGCTTGCCGTAGGTGCAGTCCCGGCGGAAGCGGATGATGGGCGGCACCACGAACTGGTGGAAGTGCGTGCCCGACGGCGCCACCAGCTGCTCCCGCGGCGAAAGCCACTTCCCAACGATCCACGTCTGCGCGTTTCTCACACAAAAAGGTGTCAGTATTCTGGCCCATCAGATCGAATTCCAAAAGTTTCTAATTTCTTCCTCAAGGTGTTGTACTACCTTGCAGTGCCGCGCGGACTGGTACTTTGTGACCTGGACGAGGTACTGCTGGGCCTCCACGGGCGCCTCCTCCTGGATCTTCTTGAACCGGTCCTTGGACGCCGTCAGCATCTGCAGCCAACCCAGCAAATTCGCTCATTCTCGTTCTGTCAAAGCCACTCGTCGTGCGCCGTGCACGTGGGCATGCACGCAACTTGGCTAATGCTGCATATAATGACGTACGTACCATGACGCGGACTCCCTTCCTGCAGAGGTAGAGCGCGATGGCGCGGCCGAGCTTGGACGTGGCGCCGGTCATGAACACCTCCGCCGTGCCCTCGGGGATCTCCCTGAGGATCACCGCCGCCGTGAGCGTGTTGCCGTGGACCACGCGCACGCGCAGGTCCGGGTGCCGCTTCACGAACAGCGCGCCGCCGCCGTTGAGCGCCTCGTTCTGCAAACAAACGGTCGAAACGGAGAGATCAAAGCATCAGCTCATCGACAATCAGAGAGCGATCGTGCAGGGACAGACCTTGTTCAGTGCCGCGAGGCTGATGACTTTGACGCCCATCTTGTTGGCTCTCAGGATGGCCAGCTCGATCTGTCTGTTGATGCCGTCTTGGGCGAACGGCAGGAAGTACTGTATCGTCGGATACACGCGGAAGCAGGAAGGAATTGTTAGATCGAAGAACACCAGTACCTGAACTGTGCGAACTAGAACTATCAAAGATTTTTATAAAAAATGGTGTCCCAAAAACATACCTGGAAGCCGTATCTGGGGACGATCCAGGTCTGGAAGAGCCGCCCCCGGAGCCTGTAGAACGAGTAGACGAAGGTCTTGGACCACGCCCAGAGGAAGGACACGAACGGCAGCGCGACGGGCCACAGCAGCACGGTTGCCGGCGTCGCGGTGTACGGCCGCGAGGCATAGGTCCGGCTCAGCATTTGGGAGTGCATAGACGAGATCACGTCGACCACGTGGACCAGGAACACGAAGCCGGGGACGTCATCGGACCCTGGCGTCGAGCAGCAGAAATCAAAATCAGAAGAAACGTGTCCATGTCTGAGGTGATGCATTCCCAGTTCAATAAGTATAAGTATCTTATTAAAAAGATCTCATGTCGCTGGTTGGTCAGCATGAGCAGACGTGAACCCAAGTTAGTTATTCATAAGGCGTCCGATTCCAACCATTTTATGGTCACAGTGATGTGGTTGGCCATGATCAGAAGCACGTGCTCCACAATCCAAATAGACAAACTCATCTGCTAAGTAGCTCGGTCAATTATTCCTACCTTATGCTCTAAGAAACTTGCGCGGTTGCGTCATTCTAAACAATACAGATTGCATTTGAATTCAACTGAGCTATTTCACAGAAGTTTTCCGTGGGCAAAAGGCGGCGTCAATGACCAACTTTACATCGTCATACCAAACAAGATTGTCAAACAACTGAAAGCAAGACTTGCGGAGGATCGATGCTGACTAGTGGATAACAAACTAGTAACAAACTAAAGACAGCTCTTGTGACGAATGAAACGACTGTTCTTGTTGCATTGCAGGTGTACGGTCAACTTTAGTGGGCCTTAAATGCTAGTGCTCCAAAGATGACGGCAGTTGCTGTATAGTATTTCAGCTGACCAGAACTAAATGATGCCATTTCAAAAGTGAGAAGGGCATATAATTTTTTAAGTGAAAATGTCAAAATTCATGATTGATTTTTATTTTTATTCCAAAGGAATATTCGTCATGTTGCATCAGCCTTCAATTTCGTGGTTATCTCTCTAATGTGTACTCCACCCCTTCTTAAATTATTGATACATTTGACTTTTTTTTGTTAAGTTTGAATATTTTTGTCTTATTCAAAATATTTAATAATTCTTAAACTTTTTGAATAAGACGAACGGTCAAACATAACAAAAAAATCATTGACTTTAACAATGTAAGAGCGAGGGAGTATTTGTTGGCTACTTACATCTAAAATCCGTTTAGGGAAGTTGAATATAAATTCATTGGTTGCATATCTGTGTATTCAAGCAATATACTAGCGTGCCGTTCCTTCCTCAGGAAATTCCTATCCGAGAGAATGAGCTTGCTTGATGAGTCAACTAACTGAATTTCCCTGAAATGTCTGACCTATCAAGTGCTTCAACCAGAAGGTAGGAAATAGTGTTCATGTCGACATCACCTTGAACCCCATTTAAATAAAGTTATGGACTCATAGTACACTTTAATACGTGAGAAGTAATGTTTTGTGCCCAAGGCCGCAACTAATTTTGAAGCCACGAAACTCTCATTAATAAAATAGAAAAGATGTAAATGTACATGAGCTAAGCAAAGAACCAAAAGTTGACCAAAGGTAGTTTTATTGGCCAATCGTTGGCAAGTAGATTTCTCAGCTGTCAATAGCTTGATTCTGACTCAAATAACCAGCTGTTCTTGTCCTGGGCATATTTTACTGTCATTTGCACTCGTTTATGAATAAGAAATTGCTAAATGCAGTGTACCTAGCGTGGGTATTTTGTTCGGCTTCATTATACTCATATTAAAAATACTAAGACATAATAATGCTATAGGATGACAAGGAAAATGGGATATGGTCAAATGGCATATCAATACAGATTAGTATTTGCTATAGCATTATCTGTGACATGCTAGTGGAATTGTCCTAGTCTCTGTGGAGCAACTTGCCGTGTACCTTGAATCAGGCAGGCAAACTATTTGTTTTTTTGAAGGATTGGTTGCAAGAATAAGTTAGTTACACAGTTCCACCTCTTCTTTTTGTAAACTTTTTAGATATTTTTTGCCCACCATTACATAGTGTTCTCATATGACCAGCATATACTGGTGGCAATTTGGATATAATAGAAAAAACTTTACTGAAAGCATATACAGCAATGTTTTGAAGGTATTAATTCAATATGTTTACCATCGTGCATACAAACCTGCTATCCTGAACTCCTGACAAATTCACTACCAGGGCGTGCCATTTGTAAATTAATATATTTCG
Source organism: Chloris gayana (assembly GCA_031894775.1). Lineage (NCBI taxonomy): Eukaryota > Viridiplantae > Streptophyta > Magnoliopsida > Poales > Poaceae > Chloris > Chloris gayana. The sequence goes on along the minus strand of JAUNZO010005213.1, from coordinate 782,797 downwards.
AAACTCTTGAACGGCAAATGAATTAATGAAAATGTCATAGGATGTGATGTTTTCGCTAACTGAAATGCTGGCGGAGTAGTACCTGCGCTATTTTTCTGCTGCAGCTCCCAGGACTTGTGGTTCAGTGTCCCTCCAAGTGCATCAAACAGTGGCATGAATAAACAGAAGTTGCTGTCCTTGTCCATGTGATGAATACTGTGGTACCTGGTCAAAATAGTGGCATGAATTAACATAAGTGGCAAATCAAATGGCCTATCCGCAGGATTAATTGGTGTAGGCTTATCGTGCATCGGAGAAGAGCGTGCTAGCAGCAGCATCTCCGGTCAGATGGACGAGTAATTACAGAGAGCAACTTGTCAAGCTCGGAGCTAAGCACACACTGAACTGAACTCCCAAAAAGACTCGTTTACCTACTAACCACTCTCAGTGATCACTGCTCGTACACGCTCCGGGAGACACTAGAGCTAGAGAGTTCCAACCCGGAACTTATGTGCGTGTACGATCCACGCCATTAATCAGACGTGAGTGCGCACAAGAGAATCCCAGAACAATTCAACTACCGAACCGCCACCAGCCGCGCACCATTCCTGCATGATTCCAGTTTTTCTCGCTGCTCTCTGTGTAGCTAGTTCTTATTGAAAGCGACCAGTACGGTGGAGAAGGAGAATGATCGGATTTTCTGACAGGTTCAGAGGAGTGTATGGTGCATTACGTTGGGGTGCCGATGAGGTATCTGGCGGCGGGGACGGCCCGGAAGAGCCGGCCGGGGAACACCTCCACGTTGCAGTGCCCCATCGCCCTGAGGAAGTCGAACTCCAGCGTGTAGCCGAACAGCAGCGCGGCGGAACCGAGCCCCGCCGCGCAGGCGGCCGCGACGGGCACCGCCATGAGCGCGCCCGTGGCCAGGTGCTCCAGCGGCGTCGCGAACCCGGCCGTGGGAGGCTGGAGCACCTTGACGGAGTGGTGGAGCGCGTGGTGGTTGGCGAAGAGCTGCCCGCTGTGCAAGGCCCTGTGCAGGAGGTAGAAGAGGGGCTCCGTGACCGCGACGTGGAGCAGGAGCGCCATGGCCACGCCCCTCGCGTCCCAGAGCGGCAGGTGCCTCAGGGAAGGGAAGGCGTACAGGGCCATGGCCGCCGTCCAGAACTGCAGGAGGAGAAAGTTGTCCCTGCACACGCATTATTCAGCCACGAGGCGCAATCAGCGAAGGCCATGGCGTGCACGTGGTACAGGTGAGTTCGTTCGTGGTCGGCGTGCAGTTGCAGCTCACACAACATACCAGTGCCACTCCTTGTCGATCTGCTCGAAGTCGGCGCCGTCCCGGACGATGAGGCGGCGCCGGTTGAGAAAGAACATGTTGCTGAACATGGCCCAGACGTGGTACGTCAGCACCCGGAGGCCGAAGAGGAGGAGGAGGTGGAAGCACCAGTGGTCCGGGCTGCCGCCCTCCCACGACCTGGACGCCACGGCCTTGGCGAGCACAGGCCCATACAGCAGGTACTGCAGTGGTAAAAAATACTAGTTATCAACCATGTGCAAAGACACCTCGTCAGAAACCGCAAAGGATAAAGGAAAAACACGAATTGCAAAACCAGCATCCATGCCTTGTAGGAGCCCAGGTTCTCCCATGGCCAAGAAGCCAGAGGAGCTGCTGCTGATCCCATATGCGTGTTGGTTCCTTTGTTGTTGGTCAGAAGGTAACGGCAGCTGCTGGCTGTGGCGTGCGGACGGCGCCGGCTGCTGTTACGCGCGCAACTGTTCTGCCTCCTGTCTGCACGCCTCTGGGTTCGCGGGTTTGCAGGTGTATATGTAGGAGCAGAACTCTAGCTGGTGGCTCCATCACGCGGAGGGGATCAAGATCGAAGTGGACGGAGACGCTGCCGTGTACCGAATTAACAACTCGATATGGAAATTTCCCCAACGGCGCAGCTCGATCTCTCTCCAACCAATCCCGATGAATAAATAAGCAACTTTAATGGAATTTCAGCACGGCAGATTATTACGTGCTGAATACTTAGCATTTAGCTGCAGCTGCACACATCTGAAGGACGAACAGGCAAGGCTGAAGTTTCTCCGAGCTTGCTAGCCAAGACTGCGCGACGAGATCGTCCACCCTGCCCCTGCCGATCGATTTACATGTGCTGCTATGGCGTTGGGCGTACGGGTACAAGTTGGAGGCGTGTGATGCGTAAGCCGGGCGTGCTATTCATTTGTTTTTGGGGACAGTTCCACAAAAAATGTGTTTTGGGGGATTGAAGTTTCAGTCTTCGACGATGATAAGTTCGGGGTTGACTGCAGAGGATGCAGCTATACTTTCGTTTGGGCGGTGAGAAGTCTTCTGTTTTTATTTTTAAACCCCGCCGGGAAGTTTGACTTCATAATTCATAATTTCATTTGACATGGGACTGTAAAATACTATATTCAACCAAATCCTCGGTTTTGCTTGGAGTAGGGGCCGAAGACATGCAAATTATTTGACGAGACTCGCTAGGATAGCGGCAGTCTGTTGTGGACGTCGACCAGCGCGAGAGCCACGATGCCGGTACATCCTGCCGGGAGCCTGTCGCTCCCGCTTGCGCGGCGCCATGGGCTGTCATGGAGCGGCTGACTATTCGGATCGTTTTCGGTCCATTTCAGCCCAAAATGAAATCTTAGCAGATTTAGACAGATTTCTTTTGGGTTTCGGTTGATTCAGACTGTTTTTCATCTGATTTAAGAACATTGTCTAAAAAAATCTAATTTGAGAACAATTTCTACACGTATACTCCTCCCTTACTAAATTGTTGTCGCCGTTGACTTTTTTGTTAAGTTTGACCATTTGTCTTATTCAAATAAAGTTTAACAAATGTCATATATTTTCTTGAAATATGTTTTATCACTAAAGAAATTTGAAATGTAGCATATTACTTTTTGTATTTGAAGATTTTTTTTAATAAGAAGAATGGTCAAATGCTACGAAAAAAGTTAATGGCGACAACAATTTAATAAAGGAGGGAATATTTCATTTGAAAGGGTATTGCGTGGTAACTCATTGCTCCCGCATGAGTGAAAAAAGAAGTGCACTGCTTTGTCAGCAAGCGAGCTATGGAACTGTAATTTGCTTTACTACCCCATCTCATGTGACTTTAGTCAAATACTTTCCTTTTCATATTAATAGTATTATTGTTGCTTTCTAAATACTTTATTCCATAATACAACTTACTTATTCACTTAAATGGTAATCCATTTCACGTGGGACTACTATATGTATATACCATTATGGATCTCTGAATTTTGAGCCCAATTTCATTCTTACTCACCAACCGTTGTACACAAAAGTAGTCAAATCTGCTGGGAGCACACACTTTTAGCCACTTGCCACTTTAAAGGGGTGTTTGGATCCTCTAGTTGGCTAAAGTTTAATCAACTAAAGTTTAGTCACCTAAAGTTTAGCCAACTAAAGTTTAGGAGATGCATGTTTGGATCCATGACTAAAATTCATGACTAAACAAAAAATGAACATATCTAACCCTCAATAAATGTTTCTCTACTTTTACTTTTCTATCCCTAACATATGATGAGGGGTACTTTTGACTTTATTTACCTTTATCCAAAGTTTAGGAGAGTTTAGCAAGGTTAAGATGACTAGTGGTCTAAAGTTTAGAAGGTGACTTGGCTAAAGTTTAGGAGGTCATGTTTAGAGAAAAAGTTGCTAAACTTTAGTCAACTAATGTTTAGGAGGTGGATCGAAACAGAGCCTAATTCATGCTCCACCCCGGTGCAAGACCAGCAGATCGTCAAGGGTATGAAGTGAGAAAGGTTTAAAGTGGCAGACTTATTTATAAGTACATTCGAGTTTGGTTCCAACAAATGACTCCCCCACCATGTCCTTTGTAATCGAACCGACATTTTTGCCAAGTAGTAAAATATTGCTGGCGATGGAGAGATAAGCCGATCGAGGCCGCGTTGAGGCCATGGCGCAGCGCGGCCTCCCGGACGACGTCGTCGATGTGGTCGACGTCGATGGCTCCGACCTCGTGGTGCTTGTACCCCTCCAGGAAGTGCACGACGCCTCCGGCGTGGCACGCGTGGACCACGCCGCGTTCCATGGTGTATCGACGATAACAAATTAAGAAAAGAGTAAAGTGCACAGCTGGCCCCCGAACTTGTGCGGCTGTGTCACTTGGGTCCCTAAACTCTCAAATCACGGATTTAGCACCCTAATCTCCGCTTGGCGCACATCGGAGGTCCAATCGGGTCGAAACCCACTACTAGAGTCGACGTGGCATCCGACGTGGAAAGTCCAATGCATGCGGTTGTATTAGCGCCGGTTGGAGGGAGTCCATTACCCGTGTGCCATTAAAAAAGTTGGTCATTACGTGTGTGCCACAATAAACTTTGCAGATCACTCGTGTGCCATGAGCTCGAATTTTGATTACCCTCATGCCATTCCGTTTACTATTCCGTTAGAGGTAACGGATCTTACATGTGGGACCCACACCTTACACTTCATTTCCCCGACCGATCTCTCTCTCTCTCGATCTCTCTCTCTCTCGCTCGATCCCTCTCTCTCTCGCTCGGTCTGCCGATCCGGAACCCTAGCCGCCGCCGCCACCGGCCGGCACGCCGCCGCCGCCGCCGCCGCCGGCCGGCACGCCGCCACCGCTGCCGCCCGTCGTGGCCCCCACGTAGCAGGATCCGGGGCCCCCGTTCGGCGAGCGAGGGCCGCCGCCGCCGCCGCCGGCAGGGCCCGCCGCCGCCGCCGCCGCCGCCGGCAAGGGCCCGCCGCCGCCGCCGGCAAGGGCCGCCGCCCCTGGGGCCGGACGCCGCCGCGCCGGGGGCCGACCCCGCCGCCGAGGGCCGAACGTCGCCGCTGCCGGGGGCCGGACGCCGCCGCTGCCAAGGGCCGCCGCCGCCGGGGCCGGACGCCGCCGCTGCCGGGGCCGACCCCGCCGGGTCGAGGCCGGACGGCGCCGCCAGCGAGGGCCGCCGCCGCCGGCAGGGCCGCCGCCGCCTTGATCATCGCGATGGCCTTATCGCTCCGGTGGATCGCATTTGAGGTAAAACTCCACCTAACGAAACAAACTTGAATCCGTTTACGTTGATCGGGAGCATGAACTATTGATGTAATTATCGAGTGCTAAGCTGATCTACTCTCTAATTTTTTAGCATCGTCATCTAACATCAAACAATGTTGTTCATCTCGTAGGATGGACGCCGGCTTGGATAGCGAGCCTCCGACAATTCGGGGTGGGAAGTTGGTATTGGGCATTCGGTAGAAGCAAGCCTAGGTTCGCGGATAGTGAATATCTTGCTAATCCAAACCCGTCCAATGAGCATGTGGGTGTTGATGATGAATGCTTGTACATTGATATTGTTCCTGAACATCCAGCACCTCCCATTCCCTCTAGTCAATTTGAACCAAACATATTGTTAGATGATGAAGTAGAGGAAGGTGTAGAGGAAGATGAATATTTTTCCGATTCTGAAATAGAGGAAGATGATATTGTTACCGATAGAGAGCCTCCACGCAGACTGATGCGAGACTATGACATGAAAGATCCGCCTATGACAGTAGGCACTATGTATTCAAACATGAATGCTTTTAAGTTGGCTTTAGCTACACATGCTACGAAATATGAGTTCCAATATGAGATTGAAAAGGCTGATAAAACTCGGTACGGGGTGTCTTGCGGTGGCAAGAATGTGGGTTGTAGGTGGAGAATTCATACCACTACTTTGAGTGATGAAGTCACGGTGAAGGTAATTTTTTTTAGCCCTTTGTATGATCTGATTTTTTTTTTTTGTGGAATCTAACCATGAATGTCTACATTGGCAGATCACAAGGAACCCATACTTGCATCGGAATTGTCGAGCACTAGGAGGGCAGGCACTTGTGTAGGAGTGACACGAGTTTTGGGTGGCTGAACAAGTGATTGATGACTTGAAGGAAGATGAAACAGTGACTGCCAAAGAGTTGAAAAGGAGGTTGAAGGAGAGGCACAAAATTGATGTGACCTACAGGAAAGTGTATCTAGGTAAGCAAATTGCTATGGACAAACTTTATGGACCTTGGGGCACAAGTTTTGACAACTTGTACAGATTTAAGGCTCAAATAGAGGAGACTAGTCCTGGATCATTTGTTGTGATTGATCACCATACCATCAACAACAAAATAAGGTTTAATAGGCTGTTTTTGCTTTGAAAGCTTGTGTTGATGGTTTTCTACGAGGTTGTAGGCCATATCTTGCAGTAGATAGTACATTTTTGAATGGAAGGTTCAGGGGACGAGTTGTGTGTAGCGTGTGCGGTTGATGGTCACAACTTGGATGTACCCGATGAGCTGTTGGTATAATTGACTCGAAACAAATGAGAATTGGGAGTGGTTTATGGGAAGGTTGAAAGAAGCTATAGGCAACCCAGTTGGTCTTACATTTAGCACCGATTGTGGGCAGCCAGTGATGCATGGGGTCGGTGTGGTTTTTCCAAATGCTGAACATAGAGAGTGTATGTACCATCTTGTGCATAATTTCAAGAAGCAATATAGTGGACAGATTTTTAAAGATCACCTGTGGGCAGCTGCTTATTCTTGGAGTCCTTACATGTTTGAGAAACATTATCAAGCCATGGCTGCTGTCAAACCACGAGGCTATGAAATGGCTTAAGGATAATCACACTAAACTGTGGACTAGGAGCCGGTTTTCCACTTTGTCAAAAGTGGATTATATTACCAATAACTTGGCTGAGGCGTTCAATAAATGGGTAAGCACCTGGATGACTTGATTAACACTTTGTTTGCATTGATTTCCTTTCTATTCCAAGTTTGCTATGATTGACACTTTCTTTACTATGTTGGCGGATCAAGGATCAGAAGGGCTGCACTTGGATGACTTGTTGGATACCATTAGACAGAAGCTCTTGATTAAGTGGAATCATCGAAAAAGGGTTGCCAACAAGTTTCAAGGAAAGATTTTGCCTCATATAGTGCAGAGATTGACGAGCAGCTAGCTATAATCTTGACATTGAAATAATCACAAGCTCACTCGATGGCATTGCAGAAGTTTGTGCTAAGGGAGATTCAGCTAGTAGCTTCGAGGTTTGTAGTGAACTTAAGCGAGAGGATATGTTCATGCAGAGCTTGGCAAGGGACAGGAATACCATGCAAACATGCCATTGCCTATATTACATCAATCCCTGGGGCCAAACTTGAAGACTATGTGGATATGTGCTATTCGGTTGAGAAATTCAGAATTGCATATGAAGGTTACGTGCCCTCTATTCCCGACAAGTCTATGTGGCCCAAACCCACCCATGGTTTCACCATGCATCCTCCATTGCTTAAGGCAAGCTGCCGGAGGAAGGAGGAAGAATAGGATGAAATCAGCTTTGGAGGGAGGTAGTGGAAGTAAGAAAAAGCAACATGAGTGCCCAATATGCCACCGGTTGGGGCATCATTGGTACACATGTAAGAATGGCAATCCCGATGACATAGCTTCATATGAGGTCGAGAGGTAAACTTTCTATACATAGCTACACAATGAGAACACTTCATGTTTATCTATGCAAACTAACAAGTTCCCGTACTTCATTTCGAGAGGTCCACCAAAGAAGAGGCAAAAGAAGGCATCATCCGATAACGCGAGTTACTAGCATTGTTATGGCCACTCCTGTATCGGGCATGGTATTCCCACACAATGAGGCGGTGGCCAATGCTACACATAAGCCAAAAAGAGTGAAAAAAGCCGCCCAAAAGAAGGGGTCACCACCACCAACAAGTTCTAGCAGGTATGATCTTTCACTTTTACTTTTACATATGTTGTCATTTACAACCTCATTGATCTCTTTTTCTTGTTTTCACGGAAAGTCAGCAAGCTGGATCCAATGAACCATTTCCTCTCCAAATTGAGCAGCATCCAGTTGTTCTTGAAGATAGTGCGGCCTCGGTTGTTCCCGAAGATAGTGTAGCCTCTCCACGAGACATTGCACACACCAAGGAAAAAGCAAGCCATCATGAAGAAGTTCACACCAAGGAAGGCTACGGTTGGAGAGGCCAACCCATCTAGCCCGACTTCTAATACTAGAAGCAAGAAGAAACTCCGAGCTTGAGTAAATTATTTCGACACTATGGAGGAACTACTACTTTTGATGTAATCTAAGACATGTATGGTGAATTAGTGAACTCACTTATTTGTTGGTCCGTGTGTGGACTCAATGTGATGGAAACAAGTGAACTTATTTTGTTGGTGATATTAGCTTGTTTGTGATATTACCTTGTTGCTATGCAATGGTTATGGATATGTTTTGACTCATGTGCTTAATTGTTGGTTATATCAACTTGTTGCTATGCAATGGTTATAGATATGTTTTGACTCATGTGCTTAATGGTTGGTGATATCAACTTGTTGCTATGATCATGCACCTATTTTTTCCTTTTCTATAAAAAAATTATGTCCGAGTTGTCCTTATTTTTTTCACATTTTTCCTGAATTTTTTCTATTTTTCTGAAATTTATTTGATTTTTACGGATTTTTTTTTCAATTTTTACGGATTTTTTCCCTCTTTTCTGAATTTTGCACATTTTTCTGAACTTTATTCCATTTTTCTGATTTTTTCCCCATTTTTCAGAAATTTTAAAATCTGTTTTCACGATTTTTTAGAAATTTTTCCCACTTATTCTGAGTTTTTTTTACCCATAATTCTGTTTTTTGGATTTTTTTTCAATTTCTTCACTTTTCTTAATTTGTTTAACCCATTTTTGATACACAAGGGCAAAACTGTCTTTACACAACTCAGTTAAGTCTCCATCCATCCAAAGTGGACGGAATGGCATGAAGGTAATCAAAGTTCGAGGTCATGGCACACAAGTGACAGAAAAATTCTCTGTGGCATAGGCGTAATCACCAACTTTTTTAATGGCACAGGCGTAATGGACTCGGTTGGAGGAGGCTATTTTACAGATTGACCCATGAAGCCTTTTGATCATTTCCTTAACATGTAGAAATATTTGAGATTATATGTTGTGTGTAGTTTCTTCAATAATCAATTTAGTGTAAGTTATACGGTACTTGACATAGAAATAGAATGATTGATTCGATGTCTTTTTTTGTGCTTGGAAAAAATTATGATCATACATATGAGACACACGGGAGAGGCATGAGTACATGGAGCAGAATTTCTTAAATTTGCATTAAGACACAAGCTTAAACATGTCACACTTGACAGAATTCACACAAATTGACACAATCACAAGTAAAGAAATATCACCGCCACTTGGACAAAAGCGTGGCACAAGGGAAAGTACTCGAGTCATTCACAAAAGCAACTAAGTATTACTAGAAACTCCAGCTTTGTTGGCAGTTTCAGCTCCGAGCTTCTTCCTGGTTGACGTAGCTCCAGTCTTTTTCTTGGTTGTAGTAGCACCCGTTTCTTTAGCTACTTTTCTCTTCTTAGCAGTAGCAGCTTTACCTTCCTTGGTACAGGTTGAAAGTGTAGTAGGTCTTGACGGTGGTATGTTGTCCATGATGAATTGAGAGTCCGGCAGTGGACCATGTGGTTGAGATAGCACGCTAGGCTGAGTTGCCTTCAACATTTTAAAGAACAACAATGTAAATATCTTGTAAATAAATTTGCCATCATAAGGAATTTAAAGAGACAAATAATTTACCTCTCCTGTCATTTGACTCAACATAGTGCTACCGAGTTGTGACATCAATCGAGAACCAACCGGTTCCTGTTGTATTACATCCTACAAAAGAACTGGAGTATAAAATCTTTATTTTTTCACACTAACATAGTGAGTGAGCATGCAGTACAAAATCTGGATTACCTGTGTTATGACATTGAGAGGTTCGTCATTTATTGGTTCGGTTTGTTGCTGTTCTGCAGCAACTATTCTCTTTGCTTCTTCAGAACTTATCCCATCTTTCTTCAGCCTACAACCACCAGCATTGTGGCCGGTTCCTTTACAATGGCCACACGTAATTACCACACCATGCTTTGTCAACTTTGGACCATTTTTCCCTTGCACTTCATATGGTTGCTTCCTCCTGGACTTTGGTGGTCGGCCAACCTTCTTCTCATATCTTGGTGGTAGAATTTCAGGCCCATTCACATTCTCCCACTGGCTCTTATCACTCGCATGGCCATATGTTAAAGCCATATGCTTTGCTGAATGCTTCGATGGAGTAGCAATTAGGCAACACACTCTCAGCTGGAATTCTTTCATGCCTTAGACAAGATATAGCATGATTACAAGGGATTCCTGTTAGCTGCCATCTCCTGCACTCACAAGTCTTAGACATGATATCTACTCTAAATTGAAAATCTTTTTCTTGAACCTGGAAGACTCCTTGTCCAGCTGGTAATGCATAACATAGGTTTGCTCCTTCAGAATTTTTTAACACCCATTTCCTAATCTTTGGGCAAAAGGGCCCTTTAAACTGTTCTGCTAGCTCCTTTTGCTTGCTATAGTGTCCGGTCATCAACTCGTTGTTTGATTCTCTCAAGCATACTAAGAATTGGTAACTCTCTAGCATCTAAGATATACTTGTTAAATACCTCACAATTGTTGTTCAATAATATATCACACTTTGAGTACTCGAGAGAAAAATGCCCTTACCCAAGTGTTGGGTGGCATCTTCTCAAGCCACTCAAAGGCCTTCCGGTTTATTTCTTTCATCTTATTCATGTTGATGTTCCATTCGTGGACAAAAGAAGATCTAGCACAAGCCCACAATTGATTCTTCAGAACCTCTCCTTTAAATTGACCTTGAAAATTGGAGTACAAGTGCCCGACACGGAATCTATGTTCTGAGTCGAGAAACACTTGTTGAACAGCTGGTACTAAGCCCCGTCGGTTAGCACAACACAAGCCCATAAGTGAAAAAACCTACAAATTAAGAAACTGAAATGTTAAGGCAGCATGAAAATATTTTTACCTTTTGTTTATCAGTCATTATTGTCCATGGAGTGGTATTATCAATACCAAGGTCTTGTACAAGTGTTTCCAAGAACCACTTCCAAGTAACTAGAGATTCTACTTCAACCACAGCCATTGCAATAGGGTATATGCAGCCATTTGGGTCCATTCCCACTGCAGTCAACAACTGGCCCCCAAACTTAGTCTTAATGTGGCACCCATCCAGGCAAATTATAGGTCTACACCCACTAAGAAAGCCTCGTTTGCAAGCATCAAGTGACATGTAGCATTGACTAAATAAACTTGCTTCAAGTTTCAGGTAGAAAGTTGAACCAGGATTACTTTTCCTTATTTCATTTGCATAATCCCACAACAGCTTGTACTGTTCGATCTCATCTCCATAAATTGTCTTCAACGCAATTCTTCCGGCTCTAGCAAGCTTACTTCGAGAAGGTGTCAAGTTCCACTCCTTCCGAACTGTCTTTGAAAAACTTGTGAGGCTCATCTTCTCATTTGCTCTGAATGACTCCATGTACTTTACTCGACAACCATTTAGCTATACACTTCTGGATGACCCACTCCCTTGGGCAATTATGATCTCCAAAGTAAGTCTTGACAACAAAAGCCTTCACTCTGCTATCTTCTCGAGGCATACAAGTTCCATGGACATCCCCGAGCACAATGGGCTCTTATTCTCTTCTTTTCATTCCTTGGCATTTTAATCTGCACTCTATTCCTAATACCATACTCAGTAATTGCTGCTCTCAATTCCACGGCTGAAGGAAACACAAGACCAATTCTGAATGTTGGATTGTTCATGTCCTCTTCTCTCCATGACTTGAATTTTAGAGGGACTCCAAATTCTTCATCTTCCGGAAGTTGTAAGTCTTCATCGTCACTTGAAAGCTGACCACTCTGAACTTGACCTGTTGCTTCACCTCCCTTTAATCTGCTGCCTTTGGCCTTCTTCTCTCTTGATATATTCTTTCCTTTAGCCACCCCCTCATCAACAACATCGTCATCAATATTATCCACAAACAAGTCGTCATCACCATCATCCAACTCGTAATCACTATCAAAAAAATCCTCATAATCACCGTCATCTGTGCTGCCACTGTCACTTGTCCTCATAAGATTCTAGTTGCTCATCACTTCTTTTTCCCTCCGGTGCTCTCTCGCTAGTCTGCTGCTCAACGTTGCTTTGGAGGTTTGTGTAGAACTTCTCCCCATCTTTAGGCACTTGATTAACTTTCTTAGGACTGATTACCTTTGGTAAATCTGCAACTGGATTTTCTATGATGTCATCCCAATCAAAGGTGGCAGAACTATCATCATGATCAAAATACACAACCAGATTCTTGCACTTGTCAACTATGGATGCCATCACATTAGTGTCTCGTATCACTAACAATAACTCGAGTCCATCTGTCATATCTTTCCCAGGTAACAACCAATAAATCTTCAAACTTCCTGTCCTTAGGTATCCTAGATCGACAACAAACTGATCGAGCCGAGTGGAGACCAAGTGTCTATCTCGATGTGATCAAACCAATTAACCTTTCCATTGACATAAGAACGCAGATGGCCATGACCAACGAAGAATCTCCCATGGTGAACTTCTACCGAGAACTCTTCTGAACCGACATCTACATGACAATCCAACAAAAAAATTATGCATTACCTACTATGAAATCTCACATATGGAATAACAAAAACAAAAGCCCTGCATTTTTTCCTTCAATTTCAGAACCCTACTACAACCCTAGTGCAAAAAACAAGATTTTCTATTTAAACTGTGAGGATTACGTGAGTAGAATCAATTAAAAACACCTACAACACAGCATGAATAGAAGCAGATTGATTAGGACTTGATCACGCACCGTACACGGGTTGATTTTCTCCCAGCCGCCGCAGTGTCGCCACCATGGTCCTACTCCACGTCTTGCCTGCGAAGGTTGCTGCCGTACTCAACGTTGACGGAACGACCTGCGACCGCCGCCGCCGGCCGCCCAACAGATCGCGCCTGCCTCGCCAACGTCGCCTCGCCTCCCTCTCCTCGACGAAACCGAGCAGATACGAAACGAACAGGCACAGGCACAATGAAACACGGGAGTGAAGGCAGGGGGTTATAAGCATATTGTGTGCCAATTCAGCTGTTGTTTCCACGTCGGGGGTGCCGGATCATCGTTCTAATCGGGTTCGGGCGTCATTGGACCTGTGATGCGACCCAAATTAAGTTTAGGGGGCTAAATCTCGGATTTAAGAGTTGATGGACTAAACCGACACAGTTAGGCAAGTTCAAGGGCCGCCAGTTGATCGTTCTAATCTCGGATTGTTGCAACGGCGAGCTGCGATGTACACAACGATACAATCATACGGATGTTACACGTGGGAACTAACTAGCAGGCTTACCTCGCACGTGCCGAGGCCCTGCACGTCCTTGGGGAGACGCATGGCGGCGAGCTTGCCGTAGGTGCAGTCCCGGCGGAAGCGGATGACGGGCGGCACCACGAACTGGTGGAAGTGCGTGCCCGCCGGCGCCACCAGCTGCTCCCGTCGCAGCAGCCACTTCCCAACGATCCATGTCTGCGTTCCTCATACAAGAGACATCAGTATTATGTCCGAGTGACCGGGACAACTCATTACAATCCTGGCCAACTGGAACGACTTCCCCACGGCTCAAATCCATTCACGTGAGCATGCTACGTACCTTGCAATTTTGTGCCGACTGGTAGTTTGTTACCCGGACCAGGTACTGCCGGGCCGCCGCGGCGCCTCCTCCTGGACCTTCTTGAACCGGTCCTCCGACGCCGTCAGCATCTGCATAGCACCAGCAAACTTGCTCAGCATAATCTCTGTAAGCTGTGCGGTTGTGCCGGTAGGCACGCATGGCTAGTGTTGCATTTGCTAAGTGTATAAACGGGAAATACAAAACCGAAGGTGCCTTTGGGGGAAGACATGGGATGTTGACGGTTAGATTTGCTTCGTGATTTATGCTAGTAGGATCCAATGTGGGATGGTGGGTGAAGGTGAATCGTAGATTTTTCTAGATGAAGGATGGAGAGGGTGCCTTCCCCCGAAGGCATATGTGGAAATTTTATCATCAAGTAAAATGTGTACCATGGCCCGGACTCTCTTCCTGCAGAGGTAGAGCGCTATGGCACGGCCAAGCTTGGACGTGGCGCTGGTCAGAAACACCTCCACCCTGCCCTCGGGGATCTCTTTCAGGATTACCGCCGCCGTCAGCGTGTTGCCGTGGACCACGCGCATGCGCAGGTCCGGGCATCTCTCCACGAACAGGGTGCCGCCGCAGTTGAGAGCCTCGTTCTGCAAACAAACAGTCGGGCAAAAAAAAATGCAACGGTTCATGGATCAGTTCAGAAAGGAAACCGAAGCAAATCTTGGAGCACGAGCTAAACCTTGTTCAGTGCCGCGAGGCTGAGAGCAGGGCTAGTAAAATCGCCGGCTGCTGGCGATTCACGGTCGCCAGCTCACTCGTCACTTGGGGTAGCGCCTTCGGTATTATGGGTTGACGATTCAACTAGATACTCATTGAATATTTAATTGCTAACTTTTTACAAGCACACAACGTTTATTGGTCAGAGGCAACTATGTTCTCGGGGCTGCTGTTTTTGGCTAGCGACTCGTGAGTCGTCCGCTTGTTTCTCTCTCTTCGTTTCTCTTTCATCCACCTAGGATTTTTATGACGTGGATGTTTATTTCGTCTGCTGAGTCAGCACCATAATACTTGCTCTCAGATAACTTTGACACCTATCTTATCTGCTCTCAGGATGGCCAGTTCGATCTGCCTGTTGATGCCATCTTTGGCGAACGGCAAGAAGTACTGCACCGCCGCAAACACACACAAGCAGAAAGAACTGTCAGATCACAGAGCCTAGCAAGAACAACTCCTGAACTAACAAAGATTAACGAAAATGATCATGACGCGATATACTTGGAAGCCGTATCTGGGGACGACCTAGGTCTGGAACAGCCGGCCCCGGAGCTTGTAGAAGGAGTAGATGAAGATCTTGGACCACACCCAGAGTATTGGCATGAACGCCAACGCGACAGGCCACAATATCACGGCCGCCGGCGTAACGGAGTGCGCTCGCGAGGCGTGGCTCCGGCTAACCTTTTGGGTGTGTGTGGACGAAATCACGTCGACTATGCGGACCAGGAACACAAAGTGGGGGATGTCATTGGACCCTGACATTGTGAACACAAACCACAATTAGAAGGAGAAACATGTCATCTCAGATACGTGAGATGCGTATTATTGTCATATAGATGAACCCCGTTCTATGGAATGCAAAAAAATTATTATCACGGCGATGTGGTTGGCCGTGACCAGATGAACCAAGTTCTATGATTCATTATGGTCACAGTGATTTGGTTGGCAATGAGATCCATGTGCTGGATAATTCACATGGACAATGAGGCCCA
Organism: Chloris gayana; assembly: GCA_031894775.1. Classification (NCBI taxonomy): domain Eukaryota; kingdom Viridiplantae; phylum Streptophyta; class Magnoliopsida; order Poales; family Poaceae; genus Chloris; species Chloris gayana. The sequence goes on along the minus strand of JAUNZO010005213.1, from coordinate 767,457 downwards.
AGACTCGAAGCTGGGTACTGAATGTTTGATAATTTCATTTGAATTGAATATGGATCAAATTCAAATGAAACTCAACTCCCAATTTGGTTTCAATCATTGACAAGATCAAAATAAATGTTGAACAGAATATGATAGAATTAAGGAAAAGTAAAAACACGAGTTACAAGATCTGAACAACAGATTCAAATACAAGATTTGAATTTGAAGGAATTTTAGCTACAAGGTTTGAATGGAAACTCAGGCTGTTACAGTTGGCATCGATGGGATAGTAGTTTTCTCCATGGTGAATCCAGGATTGTACTTTACGCAGATGGCAGTGAAAGAATTTCCCCAAACTATTACTATATTTTTTTTTCTAATTCTTCTTCCAAATGCAAGATAATCCTATGGGGTTGAGGTTTTTTCTACCAATGGGAGCTTTTCCATCACGATTCATAAGGTCATGTTACTATGGAACATTTATCTAGTCAACACTTAGATTCGATTCTACCTAAACTTTTTTAATTCATCCTAATATTACACACTTGTTGACGATTGCTACTATTTAGGCGCAAGGTTAAAAAAAACCATTGAAACGGATGAAACCGCTCCGAACGGTTTGCTTGTAACCGTGGTTGCCAACGAAACCCTTCGGTAAACCACTCAAATGGTAAAATCACATTTAAACAAAAATTGACCGGTTTTGTCATCGACAATCGAGTAGTTTGACCGGTAACCGCTTGGTTTTACCGGTTCACCGATGATAAGTCACCCAAAACTAAGATTAATTGGGGAAAATGAAAACATTTTTTTTGGTAATTTTGGAATGACCCTTGTATATTATTAGCAACAATATTAGCCACATACAAGACACATATAATCCATACAACAAGCATGAAAACCACACTGCATATGTAATCCATACAACATGAATTTAAATTCAGAAAAAAATAAATGAACCAATAAAACATAAGATTTTTCAGCAACATTAAGGTTGAAGAAGAGGATAAGGTATGTTTGGTCTTTTTCCCTGTTTCTTTTCTCCATTGTTTATTCCTCAATTTGTTTTACCACTCAAATATACTAGTTTCCATAAACTTATTTCACTAAAAATCTTTTTTTCTCATCTAGTTTTTTTACCACTTTTTATCAAATTATTTCAAATTAAAAAATTCAAATTCCAACCGACCGAACACCGATCGTCCAACCACTGGATAGTTTAGGCCTTCTCTTCAGGTTTTAGGCAAACAAGGTCCAGACTCCGGAGAAGTGGAGTTCAAAAAAAAACAAAATGTTCCAGAGCAGTACAAATGGGCCCGTAATCTGAAGGCGAAGGACTCCACGGCAAGTCCGTCGTCGATTCGTCGTTTCTCGAATTTTTTTTTATTTTAGCCCTTTTCTCTCTAAATTTTCACAAATGGCCCCCCGGATCTAAATTCCCATCGTATGGCCCTTTTGGTCACGCCATTTCCAGCGGCGCGTCAGGACGAGCAGGGTCGCGCCCATGCTTATGGCGCGACCCGTGCCACGTTGGCAGCTGTGGGCCTCGCGGGTCGGTCCTCCGCGCTGCGTTGACCTTACTCGGGTCACGCCGCGGCTTATGGCGCGACCGGGTCGCGCCCATCTATTTGGCGCGACCGGGCGGGATACAAGCGCCGGCCCTCCCTTTCTCTTCTTCCTCTTCCTTTCTTCTTCCTCCAGCCCGACTGCTTCTCTCTCTTCTCCCCGCGGCGGCCGGAACTTCCCCCGCCTCTCCCGGCCTCCATTCGCGGGGAACTCCATAAAAATCGACGGCCTTCATCCCCTAAGGTATCTCATCCGTTCCATCCGGTCAGATTTGAATTTTATGCATCTATTAGGGTGGATTTGGTAGCTAGGGTTAGTATCACTAGTGTATTTAGTAATAGTGATTTTGGTCGACTAGTAAATATTTGTTGTGCATGTATCGCTTGTACATGATAATTGTGTGATTCTGCGACGTAAATTTTATGGTGCATGTTTAATTTTTGATGTTTTAGTTGTTAGTCATCAATAATATCAATTTGCACTCGTGTCTATTTATTTATCGATTTACTTGACCTTGAAATATCATGTAATCAATTTACATAGAAGTAATAAAATAAACTGGCACTAGTGTTTAATGAAATACGGTTGTCGCTAGTGTATAAGTAAGGCACATATGAGTACAAAAAATATGTCATTAAAGAGAATATTTTGCATATTCGGTTAATGACTGTAAGTGGATATATATATCTTTTAACATTTTTTCCCGCCTCTATGCATATTCTTTATTTATATTATCTGCTATGTTGTTGTTAATTATAGAAGTGATTAATGCGAGTATTGAAATGTGTAGATGAATCGTGTTGTCCAATTGTTTACAAAAGGGGCAGTTAATGCTAATAATGAGTTTGATCAGATGACAGAGGAAGTATTGACTTTTGTTAAACCACCGGAATTTAATGAACTTCGGATAGAGTTAAAGCTGCAATGGGTGTGGTTTGTGATGTGAGGCTGCGTGGTAGGTTTGATGCATGTGGCGGAGGTAGGCCTCGGTATGTCATTTTGGACTTGACATCCGATGAGGAATGGACGTTGTACGGGGAATGTTTGAGAGATAGTCGGATGAAAGTTGCGAGAGGTAGTTGCAGAAGTAGTTCATAATACCGACGATGAGAATGAAGTACCGGATGAGAATGAAGTAGCGGTCCCGTTGAGCCTTGAGCATACTTGGATTAGATGCGTGTACCTATGATAGCCCTGGTTCCCCCGTGAGCTTGAATCATCTCGTGGTGTGCCGTCATCTCCTAGTGGTGACCACGGTCGTATGACAACAGCTACGGGTGGGGATCCTAGCGCAGCGGAACAATTTGCTATAGTGCACAATCGGGGTTATGAACTTGCTTGTCGTGAGCGATGATTTTTCCGAGGAGTGTTTTGAACATGACGAAAATAGAGATGACGAGTGCTAAGGAAGGCGGTGGGGATGAAAATAGCTCTTGCGATAGTGACGGGGAGGACACGGATGAAGAGGGTGACCTATCGAGACCAACATAATAATGGTGAAGATTTTGATATTCAAGACGTACGAAACGAGAGTGCGGGGCAAAGTGTTGATGGTGATTCTCATATTACTTGGGGAAAAGATTTCTCTAGAGGTGAATTGAGGGCTATGAGGAAGATGCATGTTACTCTCCCTACGACTCCTAATCACAAGGATGTGAGTCGCGTGGAGAGAGCCGTATGCGATGACGGTGTGATGACCGCCGATGCTGCCCATGATTCTACGGAACCCATAATTCGGAAAGGGATGAGATTTGATAATCTTGCTTGAGGTGAAGTTCTTCTTTCGGGATTATGTCTGTTCGCCACCACCGACCGTACATTGTTGAGCGGTCTAACAAGGATTCGAGATACACTATCCGGTGTCGGCGACATAAGTGTCCATGGGCTGTTTGGGTTCGTCTCTTGAAATCCGAGGGAAACACGTGGAGAGTTTCCAACGTGCGGCAACCCCATATATGTGGTTCCTCTAAGCCGGCGCAAGTTCATCCCCAATGCACTACCCGATATTTGGGGCACCGCATACTCGGGCATTGTGAGGGCCGAT